>WHPZ01590015.1:0-13271 GCA_016617965.1 Macrosiphum rosae
AGCAAAAAATCAAGAAAACTAGATTTTGTTCTTTAATTTTTGAATGTATATTGTATATTAGTATAATAGTTCCTATATTAGCAATATAATATTTAAATCTATAAATGGAATTTTTTGTTGATTAAAAAAAAAAAATGGTCGTCAGGTAAAAGACTAGCTCCTTCAATTTTACTTGAAAACTCCCCCCACATAAATTTTCTGAGCATACTTGTAAAGTCGTATTTTTCCCACTGAGACATGGTATAATATTTACAATATAGATAGTCTACAAAGAAAAATACATAAGGAACGTCTTTCGTGTGAAAATACAACAGAATGTTCAAAGAAGTTCTCTATAACCATATAGAATATCATCTCTGTTATTTGTATCACTGTCTCTCTCTCTCTCTCTCTCTCTCTATCTATAACATTTCCCCTTACCTCAGTTTTTGCAGGAACTTTATAAGAACACGCCACGGCCTACAAATCAGCTGTTTAGACGATCTTGTTTTTCCTGCGTCAACACGACGCAGGGTGCAGTCTAATATAGTTGGCCATATTTGTAACGTGTTATTGAATGGAGCAAAATTAATAATACTTTTGTCTGTCACAATCTTAGACGTCACTAAATTATAACATTAATTGAACATCTTAATTCCCAATAATAAACTAGGCGTATTCAATATTTCTTTATTGTATATATTATTTAGAAAATAATAGTTACATTTAATAAATAACAATTATAGATTTTATTTTATTTATTTATTTTTTTTTTATTAATTATCCCGCGACAACATAGGCCATTGGGAGGGGGGTTGTACTGTAGGTTTTGGAACGGTAGGTGTATTACACGTGGGTGTATTTTTGGCAGAATTTCGAATGGGGCACCCGTAGGTTTCTGCCATGCCCCGGATTGGGGGATGGCGGCACTTGTTCTCCGGACACTGTGACTTGCGCGGAGAAAAATGCCACCCGGTGGTCGAGAATCGAAACCGCGACCAACAGTAGAATTAAATCATACAATAAACGATTAAAATATATATGAAATAATACACACATATTGGTTTTTGGTTTGTATAATATTTAAGGTAGATACAATTTAACTAATACATGTATATAAAAATACAATTCTTGTTGGTGTTTTTTAAAATATAAATGATTATATTCTTGGAAACTAATATGATGTAAGAATAACAATTATTTATTTTAATGATACGAATGTAAACAATAATTATCATAAAATACAACGAGCATTTGAATAAGCATCATAAATAATCGAAAGTGTATACATTACAAATTTATGCACTGATACTGGAGAGTAATAAGTGAAAGCTATAGCCGATGATGAACGGGGATCAACGGAAATTACTTTTCTTGGGTACTTTTATAAAAATGTGCAAATGGGATTAAGACATGTTTAGTATAAATGCCCCACGTGTTTTATATTACTTTTATCAAGTGGAAAAAGAAGAAAATATAGTTAATCTATCAAATAGCAATCTAAGAATTAATTTAAAGAGAAAACGCAAATATCCGTCTTGATTTTTGGAGGAACAGAAAAGGAGAAAGCCATTTATATAGTATCGTTAGCACAATAATAGCTTAATACTTAATTTTAGATTCTTATAAATGTGTAATGAAAATTAAATTATAAGTCGGAAATTATGTTGGTTTATTTTTAATTATAAGTACAAACAGACTACAGTTAGTAAGTTAAAGCACTGAATGTTAATTTTAGTTATGTTTTCTGAACTTAAGTTATAAATAAATAAAGTGAGTGTTAAAATTATAAAATATTGTTGATACAATGAAACTGTGAGTGAATAAACTACTATCCACTCACCATATTTTCACTATTACGCCAATATATAGTAGAAATAACAACGTATAAACGTAGCATGTCAGATAGGCAACTTGGTGGGCTTGTATTTTTTAAATAAGAATATTTACTGCAGTTAAGCTTCTATAATATTTATGATAATTATTTCAAACAGTTTCTGAGTAGAACTGTTCTTGCATTTACCTAATATATAATATAAAATAATATATCATTAAATAAAATATTGTGTAGGTTATCTAAGTACATATTTCTGATACAAGGTGATCCATTTAAGTATCTACACTCATAATTTCAAAAAGTTGTAACTTTTTTGAAAATATTAGATATTTATACATAATTTTATGTTACCTATTCGAAACAATATTTTTAATAAAAAATATCATCATAATTTTTAAATTTTTACTTTTTTGAAAGATAACATAAATTTTTAGTTTCATGTTCCGAAACAAAATAATTTTCTGAGTACCTCCTCGATAGGTATATAAAAACTGAATTTTGATCTAGTATAGTGAATTAGTTATAACTTTGAACTAATTATTCACTATACTAAATAAAAATGCATAGTGGACCAACATTTTGT
This sequence comes from Macrosiphum rosae, assembly GCA_016617965.1. Taxonomy (NCBI): domain Eukaryota; kingdom Metazoa; phylum Arthropoda; class Insecta; order Hemiptera; family Aphididae; genus Macrosiphum; species Macrosiphum rosae. The sequence continues at coordinate 2,400 of WHPZ01590015.1, forward strand.
GAAGTATTCCTGCTTCACTGTCTCAGTCAGATACTCAGGTTTCCTTCAAAAAAATATAATGTGCAATAAATAACTTCACACGAATAGTTAACTTAAGATAATCAAATATTGGTAGTTTACACTTAAAACTATTATAGTATAAACTATAAATGTATATATTTATATATAATTATACTACGTTAATAGTATGTGGTGTACCTCAAGGGACAACTCTATCGCCTACAAGGTTTAATATACATATGATATGAACCAAATTAATAACTTGAATACACACGGAAAACTAGTTTGCTACGCAGATAATACAGTACTTTTCGTTGAAGGCCAATCCTGGGATGAAGTATTTACTAGTGTTCAATCCGACATGAGTAAAATACAAAAATATCCATGTGAAAATAATTTATTCCTAAACTTAGAAAAAACCTTCATATTACCACACTATATAGTTAATTCAAATCAACCAAATAAAACAAATCTATGTATACACGAGAATGACTGTTTAAATCAAAATATATGTACATTCCAAACCTTTGTAAAAATAGTTAAAAACTGTAAATACTTAGGTATAGAAATGTGTCATAATCTTAAATGGAAGGACCACATAAAATGTTTTACAAATAAATTAAGAAAACTTATGTTTGCATTTAAAAATTTAACAGATGTCCTAGAACTTAAGACAATTAGAGTAGTGTATCAAGCATTAATAGAATCCATAGTTAACTATGGTATTTACTATTTCTATATGGGGAGGTACGTATGATACAACTACAGATCCATTAAAAAAAATCAAAAACAAAATACTAATAATTATTCTAAAAAAAGACTCAAGATACCAAACAAAATATTTATATAATGACATGAATGTACTACCAATAAAAAAATTATTTTATAAAGCGTCGGTACTTTCTATAATTAAAAATAACCTTACTTTTAAAACTGAATGCGGACACAATACTAGGCAAATATCTAATATCAAAGTACCAACTATGCCCAAAAAATTAACACAATCCACATACCTATATATTGGTCCAAAAATGTTCAATATACTACCAATAGAAATTAAGCACAACAACTCTTTTAAGATTCTTAAAAAAAAAATTACACTTTGGCTATTACAAGAACAAAATATAGACAGACTCATAATAAACGTATAGGATTCCTGCATTATTTATCATATTAGTTGTACGACTTTAGTAATTATTGTTAGTTTTAGTTTTATATTACCATATTATATTGTATTATTTAACTACACAATTGTTTACATAATAGGTACTATATTATATAAACAAAAATAAGAAAATATATATTACTTATATTATTAATATTAAAGGTAGGTATGTGAGAAATGTATATTATAAATTGTAAATATTTCATTTATAAGAACTATTTAATATCTTTATATTTCAAATTGTGAACTCAATACTCATGGGCCCCCACACGAAAATGTTCAGTGGGGCCCATCATCTTCTTAAAGAATAAATAAAAATAAAAAATAAAAATAAATATTTATGGACTAAAGTAAACCGAACTCCATTCACAATCGTTTTTCGGATACGATAAACTATTACTTAAAGTCCAATATCTGACGTACTGATATAGGTAAGCTACCAGAGGGAGATTGACGCACTTAAGCAGAGGGATCTTTGAAACACTTTTTTATATCCACGCACCTGCTTGTTTATAATTATTTTAATAATTGACTATAATTAATATAGTATAATAAACTATTATTTTAATATTTTAATTTTTAACAATACCAGCTTATTTTCTAATAATAGTAAGATCGGTCGTAATAAAGTTCACATCACTTATTAACTAATGCACTCGAGGTCGACGACGTGAAAACGGTGTTATCGTGAAGACGATTATAAGACGAAAAACGCGGAGACAAAGGAAGATGGAAGACGGTTAGGTTTTCCGAAAATTGAATGACCGACGACGACATGATGGAAAATATCATGGCTGTCAACTCGCCAATATACTATAGATGCCACGTTTGACGTTTCCAATGTGGACGGTCATCGTCGTCGAATTTATACCACAGTCCATAATATGGGTTAAAGCCGATTCACAGCTACGTCGTGTGTCGTGTATCTCGTGTCGTTTGAGGGTTTGGTAACTATATGGTTACAACTGGTAACCATATATTGGTTTAAAAGTTGAGCTGTAGTCAATTCTTGGTATACTCGGTTGCAACTTTGTTATCATATGATACCAAATAAGTAACGTCCAATCACAATTGCGATTTCACGACACGCCACACGACGTAGCCTGTGTGCCTTAACCCCCCCGATATTTTCCGTGAGTCAGATAGGAAAACTACATCAGTGGTCACCGGCCGTTTTCTCCACGTCATCGTCCGATTTTCAATGGTTCTCCGTTCTCGGTGCTCGATCAAAAGGTTTCACGTCACCGGTCAGAATTAATATATTCAATATTGTACGTCGAATAGGTACGTATATCTTTGAGCCTCGCCATTTCCGGTACGACGAAACGTGTCGCCCGTTTCCAGAGGATTACGATAGCTGAACGAGACGCGTCAAGGTAAGACACGCAAGTACGGAACAATCATCAATACATTATTATGTTAGTTATTCACAGGTTTCTCATTGGTAGTATATGACGCGCCTCCAAGATCATTATTTAAAATTTATTACAGTTGAACATAATGTATTATTGTATTGTTATACATACATAGGTTTATAAGATCGAAATAAAACCTTGATGTATAATATATAGTCACAAAATCGCTAAGTCCTTAAATGCCATAACAAATTGGTCTCTAGGCTTTAATATCTATATGTGATTAAAAATCCAAAATCTGAATTTTAATGAATGCATAATTTAACCACCTAAGAACGGGTTATTCGTGCTTAAAAACCACTTATAAGATGTATGAAATACGGACACATATGTAAAGACGTATTTAGGCAGGTAAACGTCGCCCCAAGTATATGTTATTTTTCATATGGGCATAACTATTGCTAAATTGTCTTCTTATTTTATTTGTAACAAATATTATTACCTTGTTGGAAAACATTTTTATTTAACTCGTTTTATGCACTAACGATTCATGTGGTTATGAAAGAACTGTGTTCTGAGCCCTGCGAGTGCTATGAGCATGTACCTACTTGAAAGTAAAATGTGTTAAGTTTTCATTGTTGAATTTATTTTCCTGTTTAATTATATAATTTATGTAATATGTATAGGATTAAATTGTTCGTTATTGTCAACATTTTAAATTCATAACAGTGGAGAGGAGTAACAAAAAAATCTAATATTTTGCCGTCAAAATTCTAAATGGATCTCCATCTCTTACTATCTTGTATCGAAGTGGGTGAAGGGAGAGTTGAATATTGAACACCCAGCTTCACATCTTGTATAGTAGGTACCTAATTTTAATTCAAATAATATCCATATATCTATAATAGACTTATTTTCGTTTTGAAGAATAATTTATTTGCAGAAGCCAGAGATATTAAAGGTTATTTTTAATATATTATAATTATTATTTTTTTTAATATTATATTATTATACCTATATATTATGATAATATACTATAATATAATTTCACAACTATATTGTGTCTTTCATCCCCTAATTAAAAAAAAAATTGGCTAGAAAATGTATACAATAAGTATTATTAAGTATATGCTTTATTAAGTGCAACTTTATGATTGGTTAAGCTTAAAATAGATTTGGAGTTCACCCATTCATGTTGCATTTTTTAACTTCCGAGGTTAACCAATAAATATGTATTTATACGTAGATACATAAGCAGCCGAACTCTAATTTTAAAATATTTTTCACTAGAAGAAAATGTTGTAATGTTAAAGATTTTTTTATTGAAACATTATTTACGATACATAATAATTATTATTACAATATTTTGTTTATAACCCAATTGTGCATACAGTTTTAAATTTTAAATCTGATAAACCTGAAAATTGAATGCGAAAGTTGGACAATGCGTAATGTGTTATCATATTTAATTAAAGTATAAAAATAAAGGATTTATGAGTTTTATAATTTTATAATTCATTTTTAATTCTATATTATTATTATATACCATTGTAACAATGGGAAATCAATTAATTTATTGAATAACATGCAATGTTACAATTATTTGTAAATTGTATTCCATTATAAACTATGTAATTACGATTGTAATATTTACTGACAAATGGATAATACTACTTGAAATTTCATTTGGGATAGATATTTTGAATGTCATTCCGTTGTTCGGCGTTTACTGGAAGTTTAGATTATTATTATATCAATTAGTTAATGAGTAATGGCTATAAAAAATGGCTAAGATAATAGAGTTTCATATAAGAAGTATATATTATGGTTAGGTATACGAAGTTTAAAATAACTAATTAAATATTAACCAAAATATCCTATCATCTATATATGCCATTTGAACTTGTAATAGGTATACATAATAATATTTTCGTAATTCATTCTAAATCATACACAGTGAATGGTAATCAGTGATGTCATAAAGATCATAAGGATACGGATATATCGATATTAATATATTATAGGTATATACATCGGTACATTGGTAGTTACCTGGCACAATAACTTTGCGTCGGGTTTGATACTTCGATGTCAGAATTACATCAACTTCAAGTCGTTACAATGGCATAATAAGAATAAATAATAATATTTAGGTAATAAGCAGAGTGATGTTTGGCGGTCAAGAGATCAGACTACCAGAGGTTGCAATTTAAAATATGTGGCGGCGTGTGTTTTATTGCTCACCACACAGTCGCGGCCAACGCGACGGGTGAGAGTGCGGTATTTTAACGCTGCACTGGCTGGCGGCATTGGTTTGTTATTGTTATTCTAAACGCTACAGCTACTACAACTTACAGTATAGGACCGCCACTGCTGCTGCCGCCGCCGCTACAATAACGGGGTCCCCGTATTAACGTCACGCCGCCCGTCAGTGCAGTGGGGCCCGATAACAGAACGTCAGTAGTGTGCGAGACACGCGCCGTGGTCCACCGTTTCGCCCGCACATTAGGCGAAGACGTTTCGATCTCGCTTTAGTCGTGTAGTCGTACAACAGCAGCTATAGTGTAGTCACAGCAGCCGCTCGAAATTTTCACAGTAGCGATTGCGTAGTTATCTTTCAATTAGACGCGAAAAATCGTTATCGCCCGCCGACATTCGTCCCGGGCAGCCGCCTCCACAGCAGCCGCGGAATGCCCGTCGGTCGTCTTTCAGTAACGGAAAGTCGTCGGTTCGCGTTGAATACGCACACAGAGCCTGAGCAGGCTAGTTCGATCGATCGGTTTCACGACGACGATAGTATTACCGTCGCGTCCACGGCGATGTAGTACAGTACCCGGTGGTCGGTCAGATTTTCGCTTTACCACCCCATCCCCATTCAAGTGTTACCCCGTTTTCGAGCAAATAAAATTAATACGGTCGGTTGAAAAATATCGATTTTCGTTTTCCCGCTTTTAAAAAATAAAATAACTGCGCGTAAGTTAGACCCGGTCCGTCAGTCATCAACGTATTTTCGTATTATATTGTAGGCGATCGAATTCAAATCGTCGTCCACGACGGCGGACACCACCATCCGCCTTGCCATGCACGCGATGCTGGCAGCGTGGACGTTACTCGGCGTGGCCGCGTCGTCGGACCCATGGCCGGCCGCCGCGTCCACCGTCGATGAGACAGCTGACTCGTACACTACAGCGTACCTGAACGTAACCAGCTACGACGTAGCCACGGGCGTCGCGGTTCAGACGGAAAAATCGGAGATCGGCAAGTTCGGCGAGTATCACGTGGGGGCCGCGTCCGGGATGCTGTTGCACGTCATCGGCACAGACGGTGACCGCAACGGGTGCGCTCCCCCTGTCCATGGCGTCCAGGAACCGCCGGACGCCGGGCCCTGGATAGCACTGGTGCGCAGGGGCAAGTGCAGTTTCCAGACCAAAGTGGACAACGCGCGACGGGCCGGCGCCTCAGCCGTGATCGTCTACAATGACCGCGAAGCCACCGACCTCGACAAAATGAAACTGACGCCTTCTGAACCTAGTGAGTACGACCTATACTTACGATTCTTTGTCACTTAATTTATAACTAATAAATTATAAAAAATTATATTTTTTTGTCTCATCCTCTACGTTTGCATCTCAACAATATAAAGGTCGCCGTTTTTTTTTTTTTAAATTGTGCGTCGCTAAACACGATGACCCATCGCTGCGCTTGTTCGAGGGGGCACACGTGATTAGAGTTGTTCGGTTTTCCCGGGAGACCGTAATGTAATGTACCTAATGTTTTTGACTGTCGTTTTCGAAACTTCACTGCGAACACGCATCGGGTTAACTGTTAACTGTTAACATCACAAGTCGCTCGTTCACTTACACTTAATAATATTTTATTCAAATTATTGTACATTTTAATAATATGTTGATACGTTTTTAAACGTTTAAACAATTACAGCTCTGAATTACTGGAGTAAAAAAAAATTATTATATCAGCAGGGCAACAGTAAATGTTGTATAGGTATCTATAATTATGATTGATAGTAGTAAACATTTCATGATACACCAAAAGTTTGCAGACTAATTTTTTGAATTAACAGTTGGAGTAAGACAATTTAAAATATCTACAGGCAAGGTTGCCCGGAAAAAATGTAATGTATATTAATGTATAGTACATCTATAATTTAAATATCCCCTCTGTATAATTCTAGTATTTTTCCTGAAAAATAGGTACCTGTACAGTATACCACAAGATAAAAAATAAATACCCACGCACTGAATAATATATAATAATATAAGAACCCCGTGCACTGTCATCTTACAAACACGCGAGTTAACGAATCTTTTACAACAGTGACGAGTACATCCGTCAGCCGTGTCGCCCGCGTATGCGATTTGCACTCGAGAATCATAGTTGAGCATATTGTCCGTTTTTAATAATAATATAAAAAACCATTCAGGTGCGACGCACTCACTCGAAAACACTTAGGCGTAACCTGTATAATCTATAAATATTATGTACTTATTGTAGCATATATAATTATGTATTATTCGTTATTTACTTGTAAATATTATACTATTATAGTGTATTGTAGACTAGACATAGGTACCAGATTATTGTACCTAATTATCAACGGTCTGCGACAATATAACTATAATATTATTAATGCTATATTATTAAATTTTTTCTCAGTTAATACCTAACCCTATCGTCATTTATTCATGATATTTTATTTTTTTACTCTTTCAGGCAATAAGCCAATAACAATATTATTATTAATGTTTTGTATTAATCACTTTTACTGCAGTATTATTATAATAATAATTTGATTATTAATGTATACAACGTAATATTTGTATGATTTGATGTCCTATTAAACTATTAAAGTATCGTTTATCTATTTTCAAATGAATATTTTATAACGTACATTTAATTGTTAAAATGTATTATTCGAAGTTATATTTTTTAACCTATATTGATCATTAGAATAAAGATAAATTCTGTTGTCCTTATCGATATACAGTTACAATCAGTTAAAAAATAATAACAAAGTACAATAAAAGTATTAGAAAACAAAATAAATGATGATCAATCAAACATAATAATATTAGTGAGACTTGTATATCATACTTCCTACATTGCTATTATATAGGTACTTACATATAATAATATTTGATTAGCTGAACCTTTTTAATGTTAAACCTTTTAATTATTTAAAGATCATTAATCATTAAAAAAGGCATTGATATCAAATAATTTGTACTGTTTATGTGTTTGGAATATATTTGTTTTGTCCATACTAAAGTATATAACTTTAAATAATATATCAGAATTACTATCATGGAATATTTAACCATATTTTATTTAAAGAAAGAATTTTCTATTGATTTCTTAATAAAGTATTTTTGTGAATAATTCTTAGTCCATTAGTCCAATACAAATATACAATATGATAACTTAATAAATAATAATAATATAATATAATAGATAAATCATATTAGATTCCGAGCGGAGTGAGGGATCTAGTGGTTTTACAATGGTATTCATATTTTTTTTTTTTTATCCTGTATACAACATTTCTACCAGAAGGAGTTCTTCGATTTCAACATATCGTATCTTATCTTTTAGCAAATTAGATCAAAATGGTACTTTAGAGAGGTATTTTTTCTATTTTCTCTATAGTTATTTAATACCACTGGAAAAACCACCGACAAATTACAAAAAAACCGATAAAAATGGGATTTTAATTTCTAACTCTTTGTCTATCGCCATAGAAACGAATATAAATAAAAATAATTTTTTTAGTTATTTTGTTGTAATTTATAATATTAATTCAAATTACAGGCTATAATAAAATATAATAACAATATAAAATATCTAGACTGACAAACCCAGTGGCGTCATTTCCGTTTTTATTAGACTAGGGCAACTTTTCACTGTTTTTCAGACTGAACATTTTTTTCACTCAGATTCTTATGGTATAGTGACTTAGAGGTTATTTGGGGTGGGGGGAGGTGTGGTAAATGTGCCAACTTAAGGTTGATGTAAATACTAGACTGGGGCAAATACCCCAGTTCCCCCCTACCAAAATGACGCCACTGGACAAACCGTCTCCGCTCAGAATCGTTTTTAGTATACAATGATATGATATCATTAATTTCAAATTTAATACAATCCATTATACAGTGACCCACTTGTAAATGTACAAGTACTTACAATGTACTTACCCGCTTTTTTGATGAATTATTATTATTATTATTAGATAATTCATTCCCTCGATTTTACTTTAAATACTTACCTATAATTTGTAGTGCTATCAATGATAACTTTACTTATCATTATATGTAAGTAATCAATGATCGGTAAATAAAACTGTGCTTACACCTTTTTTCGCGTACCTACCTAAGTAGGTACATAGGTGGAAATGGTATAAACCTTGAATAAAGTAAAAAAAAAGTTTTTTTGCTTCACTCGAAATAATTATTTCCATTAAGCCATTGTTTTTTGAACCATAGATAGGTACAAGTATATTTTAAGAAGGTAGTTTTTGTATATTTCTAGTAGGTGCGTAGTACTTTTCCAAAAAATAAATTCATGAAAAACCTGAACATTGTATAACACATATAACTTTTACAAGACCATTCTGAATTATCTATAATTTGAAACATGTACATTGAAATATTAACACATAAACACCATATCATTATAATGTATTAAAGTATAAGTTACTCCTCACACACTGCAGCGGTGGTAATAAAATTCTATTGTCTTGGCGGTACCGCCTCCGTAGGTAGCGGTAAATTGTGTCGGCTGAATTTTAACATATTAGGTGTGTTCAGACCTAAAACGTGAACTTGAACAAACGGGATTTTGGTACATCGAAATGTATTGAACACACATAATATACCATTTGGAGGAGAATTCGCGTTCGGAGGGGTTGAGCCGTTGGCGGTAAGATCAAATTAAATGCTATTTAGTATGAACGACATTCGGGATTTTGGTCCGTCACAGCAATTTGCTTGCGTTTGCGTCCCGAGCGAAGGCTAGCGAACGTTGGACAATGGTAAATGAATAGTCTGCAGTCTGCACCTTTCAAACTCTACCGAATTCGTGTACGTTTTGGCCTATTCATTTTCCAGCGTTGCCTAGCATTCGCTCGAGACGCTAACAAAATATAATTGTTGTCACAGGCCGAATTCTGCAAGGGCGCCAGCAGAAACTGGGGAGGGGGTTCAAATTCAAAAGTCAATAACATTATAGGGCACAAACATTTTTTTTTACAAAACATGATAAAAAAATTATATTAACTATAATAACGAGAGTGGGACCATAAACAGTCCTCCCCCGCGCCCTCCTTGGTCACCATTGACCTATGGTGTTCACGGTGTGTAGCATTTTATTTAATCTTATATCAATCTAAACGCATATGAATGTACCAAATTTTAATTAGTTCGAATTTATGGCCTAATGTATATGCACTTTTACGCTACCACTAGCGATATAGCTAGTGTGCGTGGGGGCTCAATCATAACAATTTGAATATGTGATGGATATTTTTATAAGTTTAAAAATCAATAGTTAGAAAATGATTTAGGTTTTATCATGACAAATATTGTCAATTGATAAATAAGCTATAATAACTATCGGCTATCATATTAGTATATTACATTTCCGGTGAAAATGTTTGGTTTGGTTTGGTTTTCAAAATAGTTTTGAATAATCACCTGATATCTACTAGGAACCATCTGATAATTGAATATTGCAAATAACCGAATATTTTCTATAACGCCATACGGTAACTTCATACATCTATGTGTATATACTTAACAAAAAGTGATTGTACGCCTTATACACCCCCCCCCCCCTCATGGTCTTACTCCTCAATACATCACTATATATAATAATGTACACATAAGTTAACTTAATAAGATGCTACTGTTATCCTATAAGCTATAATTATATATTTTTTGAACTTTATACAAGCTATCATAATAACTTACGTTTTAGGCATTTCACATAATATTTTACATTGTATAATTATAATTTACAGATATAGGTATTATTATATAATATTTGGTTTATAGTTTTGTTCGTATACACGGTAAACATACAATATAATATATTATAAGTCATACACAATATTAAACAGGCATTGAAAATTCATTTATACCGACTATACACAGATAATAATTGTGTTTCTTTGTTATCTCTATTTGACTATTATTATTTAATATTGATAAACTATACACTAAACAAAGTAACCTGTATCCTATAGTAGATATATCATATATTTATATGTTCCTGTATACTACCTACTTTGTAAAATAATAATTGTGAAGTACTTAGCAATCTTTATATCTATACTTCTTA
>WHPZ01590017.1:0-31835 GCA_016617965.1 Macrosiphum rosae
TACGTAGGTACCTATATTTGAATACGACGTGTCACATATAATAATCGTTATTATTATTCTACGTTTTCACAAACGACTTTATTTCGTACCTTAAGCGTTTTCCGATTTTCCGTTTATTCGCGTGTCTTAAACGTTTGTCTATTCGCAGTCTCGAAGGAAACTCGATTTCGTCCCCTAGTTGTGCGTATTCATTTACACTCTTATAATTAGTGATTTGACAATATTATTATAGGCTCATAATATTCGATGGAATAGTTACAGATGCATTACGATATACCGGTATATGTTGAAAGCAGTGCCCGGTAGTCTTAGAAAAACGCAACGAGTTCCTAATAATACCCCCAATAGTTGACGATAATGTAGTTAGGTATATTATAATTTATGTGATTTATAATCTTGTAAATAATAAATCAGGAAATTAATGTAATTTACAGTCGTTTAGTTGGTAGAATTAATAATAATGTTTCACGCGTTTAAGTTCAGGGGAAAATTTGCGACCACTGCAGAAACGATTTGATTGTTTGCTTTATACTGGAAAATTAATAAGTCGGTTGTAATCCAGTACAATTATTAAAAAAGTTAAAAAAATATATAATTTTTAAGAAGACAAAAAAAATATGTTTGGCATATGCAATTATGTTAATGAACGCATTGCATTTAGAGAACCGGTTAATTTTAGAAAATATAGAAGAACCAAGTAAGTAGCTTTGACAATCATAGATTACCTTTCACACTTAACACCGCTTATAATGTTAATCTATATAATATCTTATTTATAATATAGAAAATAGAAATTAACTATCTATCTGATTATCTGTGTGTTTGTTCATCATGGACTCCTAGACTGTTTAAGTAAACGACTCCAATTTTACCTAAATTTTGCCCTAACGTAATGTCCATCAGTTAATAGTACCTAACTGTAATCAAGGTTTATCTCGAATATTCTACTGATAGTATCGCTACAACTGAATATCGTAGTAATAGGAAATAATTATCGTACATTTAATTTCCTTTATAGTGACTGGTTATCTGCAGTGTAAGGGTATATTGACTTTGTCAAGCGGTAAAAATGTAAATCCTACAGTTATGATTCCAATTATTAACAACTACGATTTCCCAACAAGCATTGCTCAGTTTAAATAATTTTTGGCCAAGTATCATTTTCGATCGTAACATAATAATTTATAATACCTACAATATTATTTGTGTAAATCGAACCTCACAATAATTGAATATTATTGTATACATTATTCCAGATAAAGACATCATATTATTAATCGTTTAGTTGCTATAAACCATATTAATATTTTACTACCTACCCGGTGTCTCATGGAGATATAAACTTCTGGTTTTAAAATGTTAAGCACTCTCTTCTCCTCGTTCAAATTTTGAATTAATTACAATACAATGTTCAAAGAAATTATCCACTGAATAATTTTCCAGTAAAAAAGGGGATTCTGGTTTGAAAAACAGACATTTGAAACAAAACAATCCTTATAAGTAATACAGAAAATGTCAAGAGTTTGAAAATATGATCTAAGTATGTTTAAAAATTCCAATAATTTGAATAAATTGATTGTTAAATGAAATAGTGGTGGGGGGGGGGTGAGCGTGCTTAGTGAATCGCCCTTTCTATACAATATAAAGTCGTCTGGTGTATTCGGCGAGTAACGATTGACATAATACTAAAAACGCATTTTAGAACATGCATAAGTATAATCTATATAATATATTGTGTAGATATAACTTTTACCGTTGGCGACCGAACAGTACGAACCATTCACGCGATCGAGCAAACTATATAAGTACTACTTTATAAATCATTCAGTTGAATTCATCGTTGCGTTTTAAAGCAAATTTGTGGGATGTATATATTTCTTTGTTATTTTTGTGACGCAAAAGTGTGATGATTTATTGGGGTTATCATTATAAGAATTTGAATAAAATTAATGTATTATTATTTATTAAGAATATTAGGGTGGTGAGCATACTTGGTGAATCACACTGTATACACAATATACAGTGGTCTAGTGACTACGACGATCGACATAATGTTTTAAACGCATTCTACAACATTAATTTATAGTAGTATTTATAAATATTATGTAGATATACAGGCACAGACATAAGGGGGTATGGGGGCTGAAGCCTCTCCCCTTCGGAATTATGTACTTAAAATATTACCTTATTTTCAGTTCATTAACTATAATAAAGAGGTTGGAGGAGCAATACTATACTTAAAACATATTATATTACATTGTGCTTATTTACATAATATATAGGAGTGATTGATAATAGAACATTTTTTTATCTAGCCCTTCCCCCACCTTTATCATTTCTAGATCCACGCATGTGTAGATATAATGTTTTATCGTTCCTAATCGAGTAGCACGAACTGTACACTCAATCAAGCGCACGATACTTTACAAATCATTCAATTAAATGCATCGTTGCACTGAAAACTTCAGTTCGTCTGAAGTATACTTTATGTGACGTAAAAGTGTGTTTATTTATTGGGGTTATCATAGTTGGGACTTCGTACAAAGTTTTGTAATTGATTAGGTACATAGCGACCTTTAGTGGTATATAGGTACCACGCGGTTGTTTACTCGTGAGTGGAGCTTCAGCAAGTAATATTTATTTGTGAGTAATTAATCATTTTTTAATTTTTTATTTTACGTCATACATGCCGATAACTGTAGTGCAGTCGAGTCAGAAATTATCATTTTTGAGGGAGGCAAACAAGTTGTGTATTGATTAGGGGTACAACATCAATCATAGATCTATTGTTGACGAAAATTATTCATTATTACAACTAAAACATACAAAGTATTTACCATTATGACTTATTATAATTGTCACAATACACTGGACTATAAAAATGTATACTCACAGAGTCACAAAAATAAAACATAATATCATAAAATTGTAAGAAAGATACTTAATATTCTACGTTAGAGAATTAATATATTGTATATTTGTTAAAAATTATATTTGTGATGTTTTAAATGCTCGAATAAAAATATATTTAAAATGTTTATAGAAATTTAAATCCATTTTCCGGTGAGTACTTTGGCACAATGTATTATAAATAAATTTAAAAGAAACTCTAAATACTTTAAAATACCTACTTAATCATCTATGAGAGCTCTTCGGGACCGGAATTTCTTCTGAACTTTGTAAGTTATTATTTTTATTTTTTATTAATACATATTTTACAACCATAAAATATTGTTTAAATAATTGAGTGAAAACAAAGACAACAGATGAATCTGTTAGAAAAAAACATTCAAAGCATTTAGATTAAAAAGCAGTGTACTTGAACTTTTTTTTAGTACCTTATTTTTTAAATTTAAGATCAAATACCTAATGAGAGTTTCAATTATAACTGAAATACTTAATTTAAAATTTATTTAAAATACAAAAAAAGATTTAAATACCTACTTAACAAGTATGGAGGATAATTGTAAAAAAAGACCTGACGCTATTGATTAAATTAATAATTATGGTGTCATTTTAAAACGTGGACGCTAAAATGCAGTGGCCAGTTACGTTGAAACTTCAATTAAATAATTCATAAAGGCATTTAAATGTGTCCACGTACAGTGAGTAGGTACCTATAATAACCTTTCATGCAAGTAATATTTTTTGGCCAGATTCAAAAATTGAATATATTTTTGCCCAAAGTATCATAATAATTTACAATATTATATTTGCTTAAATACCTACCATTGTGCGTTTGGACATATATTGTGAGTACCTATCTATATAGTAATGGAAAATGCGTAGATGGGGGACAAGTGTGGGGATGCATCAAATCAGAGTAATTCGTATGTCTAAAAATCGTTAAAATAATCTCTGGCTTGTGGTATTTTATAACATGTAACGTTTTACATTATTATATTACCCGACAACCGTACAGGCAATCGATATTATTTGCCATTGGCGATGGCTCACAATAACCATCATATTATTATATTCGGCTTTAAGAACATATTAATCAATTACAAGATCAGAAAATATATATACTAATATAATATAAAATAAAATAGCTTATATGTAGTTTTTGTTTTATATTATAATATGATATGGGCGCAGTCTGTGCAGTTATTGACAAGTACCTACTCATGACTTTTATAACCTCTATATCAAATTCCAGTATCGGGTTTCCTATAATTGGATTTTTGATTAATATTATGTTTACCTACGTATTGAATAGTTTTACCTAAATTGAAATCGATTCGATACATAATAACAATCAACCAGTGCACTTCTAAGTAAATCTCCTGCCAACGAGGAATAAATTATGACTGCCGGTTGAATTGAATGAAATGTATATTTTTTTCTTGTCGAGGAAAATCGCGAACTGATTGCATTAATATTATGACCGTCGATTAAAAATATTTTATTACGAATATGGATGTCCCGGAGTGTATCGAACCTACCTGTATTATATACAGGATGATTAACCACTCCTTTTTTTTTTTCAATAATGCAGTATTAATCAAAATCTAAAATTTGGATTTTTATATATTTTACATTTTGTTTCATCAAACATTTTTCAAATTCTTGAAGTTTTAAATACAATTACCGTTTTACTTTTTTGTTCTCATTTGAAAAACAGAAGTTTGTACCTCTTCATTACACTCTTTAATTAGTAGTACCGTTGATTATATAATTATATATAATATTTATTATGTATTATATAATCAATGGTGGTATGAAAAATCCCTAGAATTTGACAATATGGTCTTTGAGTACATTCGAAAATTCTAAAAATCAGAATTAAAATAAGCGCACTATTAAAACAAAAATGGTGGTGAATCCCGCAACAATATATTATGACGTGATACGATATTATAACTTTTGTCACAACCATTCAAAAACGGAAAACAATAACGCGCATGACTTACCTATACTTCTATATATGCGATACGTTTTCCTTTCCAAGATTTTGTAAAATAGTATTCCGCATTTACACGTTTACCTACCTTTATATTATTATTACGTCGGTCGTCTCGTGACTTTTACACGTGTAGCCGTCACTATATTATATAGTCTCAGTCCTTGCAGCTATATCGGACGTCGAGGTAGCATAATATCTTCATCGTCGTTCAGTAATATCCGCGATGTTAAATCCATGTCCGGTATCTATAACGATCGCTCATTGCGAGGGTCCGTTTTCTCCGTCTACAAAGGTCTTTTGAGTTATATCTTATATGCGCGACGGACAAGAACTTTTCTATGCATGTATACATACATCATAATATATAAAATGTGTTTCGACCGTATTTCTTTTCAAAATCCCTCTCAAATGTTATACACACGCTTTATATATGCGGCGACACACAACTTTCTTAAAAACGTATAAATAATTCAACGGGGCTTTTGGTAATATTCCATTTCTTTTACGGCTAATATAAATTAAAAATTCATAGTGTTTTATGCATCCGAACTTTGTACGAGCGCATCTTGCCAATTTGCCAGTCGTTTAATCAGACGTTTAACTTTCATCACGCCGCCTCTGTATAATGTTTCCTAAATATAAATAAATTTAAATCCATCGCTGCAGTTTTTATGTTGATAATATTGTGGCAAATATTTCACTAATGAGTAATGACCAATATTGTTCTAATCTGACATAGGTATCTATGTTATCTCCATACACCAATAATAATGCAGTAAATAATTTTGTTTTTTTTTTTTTTGTTTAGCATATATTATTATACGTTTGAATCGTTGAAAATAAATTTAGCATTATTTTAATAGTTTTTAACAGTACGCCTTGAAAATGAGTTAACGGGAGTCTTGGAGAAAATAACAAAAACAACGGATATCATTGACAGTGACTGTACAAGTTCGTAATTTATCAAAATGAGAATACTATTAGTATAAGTAACAAATGTAATCATGTTAAAAAATGTAAACTCAATAGGTACAATCTAAATATTTAAAGAAACGTACCCTGTGGGTATGTATTTAATTTCAAATGTAATTAAGTTAGTGTAAACAATAAAAATAAAAAATGTAAACCTCTATTAGTACAATGAAAAAAGGAATGGAATAAATTACGGGTCATAGAAATATACAGAGATTGGATCGTTCTTGGTATTATGGATAAGCAACGATTAACCGACATTATTCAATGATCTGAACCAAATTTTCTATGAAGTCGGTAAATATTATGACTGCATGTGAAAATAAATTAAAAATATATTTAAACAAATATTATCAATAACATACTAATCGTAATAAAAATAATATACAAAAATATATTATATTTTATTAGGTGCGTATTTCAGTATTTGAAACTCGTATAGGTACCTAGAAATAAAACGTTTGAGGAAAAAAAACCTTCGAAACTCAATAATTTTCCGTGGTAGGTATTCGAATGTTAATTATGAATTATAATGATTAACCGCGAGAGTATAATTTATTTAACTTTCAGGTTTTCGAAATTAAAATTAAAAATGCCAAGGTGATTATTAAAAAGTTTTAAAAATATGCTAACATTTTAGCGGTTTTTGCCGTTCTCTGGAAAATACCAAAAAAATTAGCTACCTGCCTATTTATTCTTATTATTATCATCATTATAAGTTATAACTATACTATAACACGAGTACCCACCCATATCTGTGTGTACACACAATACGCGGGTGTGTATATAACTATATTTTTTAAGTACCGACAGCGTAAAGCGTCCGATCCATAAAGGGTTAAGTGGAACTTTTGATGGTCTCTTCGTACCAGAAAAAGTGATTATACGTTGCACAAACGGTGAAAAAGTTTAGCAGGTACAATGTATATATTATATTAAATTATATCATATTATAATATAGTAACCGTACTCTTGTGACTGTCTATATAGTAGTTCATCAGAATCGAAAAACAAGTAAAATAATATAATCTCTTCACACTCGCTCGTACGTGGTACATACGACTACAACAACAATACAGTTCGTTGATAGGTATACACCGTTCTGTACACGAATTAAAAAAACTAATTACAAGAAGTGTAAGTTATTTACTAAGTTTTTTTTTCTCTCATCCTTTGGGATTCTCTTTAATAATGCACCGCTGCCACATATATACAGTGAGTATTATATGTAAAACGTCAAATATTGTACGTTTTAATATAATATTACTTTTCTCGTAGTTGTATATTACTATTATTTTATGTTCCCGTTTATTATCATGGTGTAATTAAAATTTTTCACTTTATCCTTTGTCTTCGTTACGCGTATATATAATAATAATAATTGTATTATGTTTGTACAATTTTATCTCTAAACTCCTATTAAGCGTATCAGTCGCGTCACATGTGTTCTCATACAATGTATAATGGTGGATACAAAACTATTTTGTTTTTCTACTCTGTACGTTTCGAGTTTTATCGTAATATTTTATCACGGTGCATTATATAGGCACCTATTCACTGAGTAATAATTATTCACTTTTAAACCTGCAGTGGCTTGCAGACCGTGTCGATAGGTGTTTTATTTAGTTCCCTCAAACACATAATAATATAATAGTATAATATAATATCGTCTTCGAAATTACATAATATTATTATACAGAAGAGCGCCTCGACGTGCACTACAGCCATAGTAGTTTATTAATACCATTTTTATTTAAATTTCTAGGATTTGAACAATAAATAGTATATACATGTTGTCGTTGATTAGATTAGGTACTTATATACTACCTAAAAGTGTTTAAACGTGTTTTATAATGCTTATAGCGACCGTATATTATTTAGCCATGATTTATTTATTCATGTGGAAAAATGTACAGGCCGTTCGTTTTCCAGGTTAAAAATTTCACATGGTTAGATGCCGACGAAAAGGGACTGATTTTTGTGATTATGAGTATTGAATTTATTTGGATTTTAATCCATACATTTAATTTTCAAACCCATTGTTTTCATGGTAAATATATAACTAATCAACCTATACGAATCCGTTAACTCGTCTAGCCTAAATATTGACGATTTACATGCATAATTAATTAATATATTTCATGTAAATAACGGCCAATGCGTTTATCGGGGCTAGAAACAACAACATTTACCGTGGTGATTCGCCAAACGCTTTGATAGTGTTATTGTTTTAAGTCAACATTTAGTGAGAATCCTTAAAATATAACAGTTCCTATACTATATATGTATATTCCATATTTCCATACATGGTTTGTACTCAGTATACGCAATAATCGAGTACAGGCGACTTACTATAGGTATTAGGTATACATACAATTTGGATGCCAATAAGTAAATTGCCACTTTGGTTCTCTTCAATAATATGATAATGCATAAATAGCTTATATTTTATGCAGATTGTATAGTTTATTACCATATACCCAGATTATGGTTATCCTATAATAACAAAATAACGGGTTATTTCAGATGATATTAATTTGTATTTTGATAACACGTGTGTTATCATTCTACTCAACTTCAGTTACACAACTTTTGTGTTGATCGATAAACATAATAATGTACATAACATTATTATAGTATATTTATAAAAAATAATATTTATCATACATCATAACTTTTTTTCCATCAGTTATGAGTTATGACGACATGACGATAATATTTTAATTTTTATATTCACCGTTTTTACACGTACCTAGCCATTAATCCACCTGCTATAAACTTTAGATTTATTTAAAAGATAAAATATTTTTAATTTATAAATTCCAAAGTTATGGTCCAGTCATTATACACATGTATTTGAGACGAGCGTAGTTCAAGACGTCATGTTCAATCGCCCGCGGTAGTAATTTTTTAGCACGGCGCATTGTATAGGCAAAACAGAGGTAATGTTATAACAATAATATTATTAAATAATATCAATTTATATTAAAATGTTCAATTGCAGCAGACTTAAAACTTCAATATTTAATTTTTAATCATAAATATTGCTGATTCTGATAACATTGGTAAGGCAAATAAGTTAGCTTTTCAAGATATCCAAAATTGGTCATCACAGCTGACTGACTGATCGAAGTTTTCTGTAATAAAATAGCAGCATTTTCTTGTTGTAATATATTTTTTTTTCTCCGTCAAATATATGTGTGTGATTTCCATTACTTCCGATAGCCCAAAACTAACGATGTATGTAGAACACATATTTTATCCAAAGGTGATGTACATACAATATACCGTTTATAATTTATATTAATAAGTAAGCAGTCATAAATAATCTTCATGGGTAAAATTTGTACTCTGTAGATTTGATCCAGTTGTTTCAATTCAGATCATTTATTATATTATATAATTTCTGCCGGTCATGGTTTGTAAATTAATAAACCAAAATGTATGTTCCGAGTACTGCACCAACAATACAACTAAATTTGTTTCAAAACTATTTGAAGGATCCATTTTTAAAAATATGGTTTTATTAGCTATTTGAACGTTTTAAGAATACCTAGGTCAACTCTGAAAATGTACAGTATTGTTCTGTAACGACAGTGTACTAAAAATAATAGTAATAAAATCGATGAAAACGTCACAAATAAATTATGACACCCCTATTGATCAATTTTTTTTTTTTAATAATTTCACTTAAAATTTTAAATTACCTACATAATAATTGATAGTTTGTAAATATTTTTATGATGAATATTGAAAATATAAAAATATCTTTAAGATATAACTATTTGCATTTATTCCTATTTTTAAAGTTTACAACACATTATAATGTATGTAGTGCAGAGTGTATCGCAGTGTTCATTCTCGTACATACCTGACTTTACATTATACTGGAATAGATTCTCAGATCTCGGAGAACATGCATGATTAAACTTTAAAACAAAAGTAACTATTTGAATACTTGATGGAAATTAGTTATTCGGCTTTTAAAACAATCCCACCCATACACTCTATAAAGAGTATGAGAATATTATTGGGAAATTATGGAAAACAACAATTTAATTTTTTTAATTTCTAGTTTGGATAAGCCAAAAAATGAAAATATAATACATTTTTTTTTTATTATTGTGAACTGCTAATTATATAGAGTACCTATAGGCTATAGTAATTTTCCAAAATTGTATTTAAAAATATTCAATAGAAATATATATTTCACTGACGTGTGTAATGCTTGGTAAACCGCCCTGTACAACGCTGATAAAATGTTTATTACAATAATAATAATAATAATAATATTATATTCTATAGGGAAGGAAAACGATTAATGTTACTCGCGGTAAACGGGTCACTGGGTGCGGTATACAATTATAGACCTATGTAATGTAAAAAAAAAAAACATATACCTCGTGCGGTGTTGTTCTCATCAAATCCGCAGCCTTTTTCAGCTCGTCTAGACATTTGCGTGCACACAATTAAACATAGACGAAAACCACTCGCACACGAGGTTCGTTCTACCGTAAAGCTCGTGTGTGTTGATCGTGTTGACAAAAGGTATATGAGCCTAAAATGATTCATAGTTTACTTTCAAAAAGGAACTATATTCACGACAAACACCGCGTTTTTGTGTGTGTGCACACGACCGTTTTGTTCGCTCACATAGCCGATTCGTACACTGCATAACTTCTGCGATGGCTTTTTATAGGTATTATTATTATTGTTTGACGTTTGCTATGACAAAAATTATAAATTTTTAGCACCTAGGTATCCGCTTTAACGGTTTGGTTCGAAAAGTCTGCGGAAATTGTGATCGGCGTGAATTCGATGACAAAAATAGAGTGCCGCAGTGCAAAAGTATAACATCATTATAGTATTTATATTTTATTATTATAATATTATACACACACCACAGACACTTGTCGTCTTACATATTCATTTCGTATAATCGCGGAGATCAGTGGCAGTCAAATGATTTTGTCAAGTGGGTGGGGGAGGAGATGTGTCTAATATTTTAACATGGGCTATTTGATTATTTAAAATATTATTTTTGTTATTTATATTATTATAAATATCGAAAAGAAGGTCATGGAAAATCTTTTCCCACCAGTTATGATATTTAGTTTTAATATAGTTACCGTATATACCACGTGACCACGAAACAATAGACAATAATGTATGTTCCGGCTATTTAAAACCGGTTTCTTTGAAGCAGACTTTATGCTTCGTGGATATATGTAATTATAATAATAATTTAATATATCGTTAACGATTTTATTACTGCATTGCTCCTACAACGGCCCCCAAAAATTTGAAAACACAAGAGCCGAAAGATTGAATAGAGTAGTGCTGGATGTGTCCTAACGTAATATTTATTGGTGTATTAAGACTCTAAGATTGACTTCGATTATAAATTTTTATATATTATTATTGAATAGAATTATTAAAAAAGTACCCACGCAACCGTCACACCATCGTTATCTACAAAAAAAAAAGTAGGTAACCGCACTGCTGTAATATTGTAAGCCCCGAGTTTACCTCGTCATTGAGTAGGTCACTATGGTAATGGATGTGTTAAATATTTAAATGTGTATTTAATATCTTTATTCTTCGTTTGAATATCAAATTTCACCTGAATTCATAATAATACCATGTAAAGAAAAACAAATATTTATATAAACATTTGTTAATATTTTCAAGTACACACGATTATTTGTTTTTGAGTTACATCAAAATATCAAAAACTATTTCGTCAAAAATATTTTGTGTAAAAGTTTCGTTTTTCATGAAATTCTTTCGTTTTTCCTGATTATTTTGAAAAACCCTGTGAATTTCCTACTTTGACGTCTATTAAAACTAAGAACTAGATCCGGTTTTCTATCAAAAACCACCATAAAAGTTGAAAATGTAAGCATTTTACCTACAACTACTTTTTGTTTAGGTATACACAGACATAAAAAAATCATCCCATATCACAAATCATTGTAAAATCAATAGATTCATCGCTACAATCAGAATTTAAAATCATAAAATATATGAGCTTTTATCAGGTAAACCTACTATATTGAAAATTTCGATTTGTGTATTCTGGTCGGATAGATTTTTTTTTTTTTGTAGTGATATCTTTCTTACAATATAGGTATTATATATTATTTAACGGGAGCATTTCATTTTCAGACTATGGCGCGCTATTCACAGTGAGTTTTACCACACGGCACACACACACACACACATGGTGTGTATTATACAATTCATACTAAACTGTAATATAGTAACAAAACAATTATTATTATGTCGTGTGAACCTGCGGCGAATGGTTTTAGGCCGGGTCAAGTCTTGGGTCGGGTCGGATTTTTATTTATTCATTTTTAAATTTTTTTTTATTTTCGGTTTTTTCCTCCTTCACCTCTCGTAAATAACGTCGTCTCCAAAATTTATGGACGCCCTCTCGGTCTACGCGGGTGCGAACACGACTGTAATAATATTATAACATAAATATACATTACGTGCGTACGCCTACAACTACCGAGGCACCGTCGACTTGCCGTGTACCGCGTACGTATATAATACATAATAGACTACCTATAGAGCTAGTTTGGAAAACCCAGGGCTCTATTATAATTTAGTCTCGGCGTGTCCACTTGGAGCTACCACGTACGTTTTAGAAAACCGAATCCCATCGATTTCTAAAACAAATTTAGTTCCTCCGTGACAAAATCGATGGTTCCACGTGTAATATAATATATTACAATTTATATAGACGAAACGATATGAAATTGTCGGTATCGAGCAGTTTTGATTACATTGTTGGTATATAATACGAACTTGCCACGACCACTATAATACGAGTTGATTCACCAATCATGCTTATAACCTTTTTTTCATCAATAATGCAGTATGACCAGCTGACTGGTCGGACAACAACATTAATTGCATGATCACTTGGTAAAAGCCTTTTTTCCATATCCGCAAAGGACGACTGCCTAACCTATTATAGTATACACTAATTGAATATTATGCAAATAATACAATTGAAAATTCAAGATTTCTATGTTTATGTCTCCATCGAATCGACTAAGCTTAGTTGTATATTGCCTACCAAAAAACATGCTCTCGCCATCCAATCTATATCTATATTTACTTATATATAGTCTACAGTGTGATTATTGTATCACTGAACCCCAAAGTTAAATATTACGTTTTTTTTTATTACAGTCTTCTGTTGTTTATTATTTCGTATTATGCTCTATAATGATCTGATTTAGAATATTACGCAAATGTTTATTATCACACTCCTAATTTTATAACTCAGACACGTCATCTTTCTAAAATACAATACAATTTTTTATGTTTTTATGCCCCCAATGTAATATAGAGGTACTTTATATAAAAACCTCATTACAATTGTAATAATAAATGTAGGGTTTTTACAATTATTACGCCTCTAAACAAACGATGAAATATGTTAAATAAAAAATGGCTACATAATAGTATAGTTATACGAACCATCTTCAACCTCGGAATATAAGTAAAATATAATGTCTTAAAGAATTGAAAATATAATTATTAACATAGATTTATTCTATACTGCGTTCTTAAGTTTAGCAATATGTTTCCATTAAGTTTATATTCGTTTTTTACCATAATATTATCACATAATAATGTAATATTGTATAATAAAAATAACATAGGTAATATCTATTTTTATATTTTTTAACAACTTATTCATAATAATATATAAACCCCGAAATAACTTCCGTAATAAATAGGTATTATTCTTCGTCAACATCGCCTGGCCGATTGGAGAAGTTAAATTCCGGACTAAATTGATGATACCTAGGCTAAAGAATATATGGAAGTATTGTTCTGTGGTGTAATAGTCACCCTGTACACAGTAGGTATAAGCAAGAATTATACACGCGATACGTGTATAATGCATTTATACAACACCAGCCAATAACCATAACCACTGGTATCCTATACCTATAATAGTAATAATAATAATAATAATAATAATAATATAATCTTATGTCATGTCCCTTATACTCCGGTCGCATTTTGCATGTGACCTGAAACCACGCACTCGGAGATTTACGGCGTTTACCACTCTTACTAATACTATTATTTTTACTACCATTACCACCATCATGGTTATACCTTGTGGTATTGTTTTGTAGGTTCAACGTCGAAGTAAGAATATTGTATAATATAGTACGTTATGGTCACTGCCGCCGATCGAAATGCACCGATAATAATATAATATAGGAATGTAATAGTATATTGTATTTACTATAATATATATTATGGACATAGGTATGCCGAGGATGCTATATAATACACGTTATTATCGTCATTAGCCCGCGAGAAGTATATACAATATTACCAGCTATAGGTATTATAATAAATACCTATCGTATATACAGAGTGTAACAGGAATACCTAACAAATGAAACAACGTTTGTTCCAATTAATATTTTTTAATTCATTTTTTTTTAAATATAATTTACAAACTATTCCATTACACGTATTACATATAGTACAGCATGTTTTATTTTAATTTTTCAATACCATCAAATACTGAAATACCTTAAATATTTTAAATCTGGTACACATTTTTTTAATTTAAATAGCCAATTTGTAAATCAAATTTTTAGAAAAATGTTGATTGTAAAAACATTTATTTAACTCATGTAGTTTATTTTATATAAGAATTTGTATAAATCCACTGCTAAACAAAAAATTGAGGTGGGCATGCTTGGCGAATCACACTGTATATTATGTATGTAGCATATTTTATTCAACGACAAAATCGTTGAGCTCATATTATAATTTATATTTAGCGAAAACAATAATAATAATATTATAAATATAAATATAGGTAATTTATTTATTATTAAAACAACTCTGTATATTTTTAGTTGTTTGACTGTCGAATTTTGACGTTAATGATTTCCAATTATTTCTAGCTCTCCATTTAAACAATATAAAACACCTATCTGGATTTATCTCATCGCCACGCCGTTCTTTGCACGCAACGCGCATTATGCATATGAAAATATTTTTTGAGAAGTTCTTACATACTGTGCGTGCGTGTGTGTTGTTATTCACCGGCGTCGAAACATACATATTTTATTCCGTTCGGGGTACTTTAGAGTTTTAAAAATGTATGTGGGCATATTATTCTTCTATCACGGGTACGGGCTTTTTTACAACATAACAACAATAAAACAAAATATGAGAGGGAAAAAATGCAGATCGCTCGTACAAAGAAATCAAAGCTTATAATAATATGCCATACAGCTACAACTACACAGGGTGATTCTTTGAACAGTAAACAATGTTTACTAAACATACTCATTATCTTGATGAGTGTTATAACCATTAAAACAATTTTTAGACATTAGTCATTACGACCAAACCAACAATCTTCTTGACACTAAACCATAATTTTTACTATTTTTTATTTATATAATTTGTGTGGTGAGTTAGTTATAACTTACAAGTATTTAAAGTTTAGACGTGTGGAGTACAACTGCAGTGGCACATGGGTACCTACTCAGCATTAATTGTCCTTGGTTCACTACTATTTCCACTCATCTAAACTTTTAATTCGAATAACTAACTAACTATACTCATTACTCGTAACAAATTCGATTTTCAGACTTAAATATTGTCAGAAAAGTATTTTGCATTGTAGTAGGAATAAATTATACAAATTAATCATTAATGTCGTCTTTTTAAAAAGAAAAATCTAGTTATAATAATAATGAGTTCAAATCATGTATAAGAAATATGTAATCAAAAAAAAAGTAATTATTTTTGAAATACACCTACTTACTGTCAACTTAAGAATCATCACTACCCTGTATATTATGAAATAATTTTCATTATACTCGCAGTCACAGAAATGCCAACCTATACATTAAACTCATTTTTTGTACTAACAAACGCGTCACTTTTACGATGAGATTTTTTTTCATAAACCCCGTTTATTGCGGTGACAAAAACATGGTTGAGGTATCCAATTTAGTATACCTATATCGTATACCTACATAGTATGTAATACATGATCATTGAGCATGTGTGCAGCACAGTCCTTGATAAAAGTCTTCGCACATCGTATATTATTCTGCAGTGTACTACCTACGTGTATTATAAGATATATAATTTTTTTTTTTTTAACATTTATTTAGAAAATATACAATCTGTAAGGTTATTTACAATAGGCATATATGCGGTGTTTATGTGATTTTAACGTGAGTTAACATGATTTTAAGGAACTACCCAACAGTAGTATTTATGGCTTGAGGGATATAATTTAACGATAATATTACAACTGACGAGTACCCGAGATTATTATTATTATTATTATTATTATTGTTAAGCAGCAACCGATCGAGGACGAATATTTGCAACTGCACCACATACTGACAGTGACAGTCATTGGTATATATATATATTATAATACATAAACTCGCGACGAACTATGGTCTATAATATTAAGATTTATATAGTAATATAATATATATTCTACTAGTTGGGAAAGGAAACGACCGGAATAAAGTCTTCATTATACTTCTTAAAAACTTGTATCGTCGTTCACTTAAAACTCTTGGATGGTATTTTCTTTGAAATTTAATTTTCTTTTGCCCTATTGTCTCCAATCAGAGATCGAAATATGTGCGCAGAAGGAGCAGCTTCCTCAAAGGATAACAACCAAAATACGTACATAATGTTCAACCTCATTGCATTCTTTTTATATTAAATCACTTTTCAAAGATTTAACGATGCACGTACATTATACCATTCATTCACCTCCCACTTCGTTTGTTGTTTTGGTTTCGACTACAATCTTGAAATTAAATTTTGGTGTCTCCGAGTCAAAAACTTTTTCGAACGTAATAATCTTTATTTCATTTCCTTAACGAATTCAACATCAACTCGACAAATTTTTTAAACTGACTGTTATTCCGACCATACAATAACAATGCTTAAACAAATTACAATCAAATTACAGTCGTGGTGTCAAAAAGATAACGAGTTTATAAATCGGAAGTTTAAAGTAACATTTTTGGCTAGAATGGATACGACAGTTCAGAGAAAAAAAAATAAAAGATTTAACTACGTCAAAAAAACGTCGAAATAATTAATATTAATTATTTTCATATAATAATAATATAAAGTTGGTAGGTACACAATATATTATAACGCGTATGACATAAACTATTATTTTTTTCGTTTATGAAATAATAGTTATAAAAAATGTTTCTATCATATTTCACCGTTCAAATTTGTAATGATATAATATATTGTATATATATATATATTATTATGTTTAAGTTTATCTCTATTTACTATGTAAAAACAAGTAATTATATTGTATTCTGAACACTAGAATAACGTATAGGTAGTAGATGTAGTAGGTATACTTATGTTATTTTTCTAAATCGGTTTCTTATTTTATCTTTAAACTAGTTCAAGCAAAGTAAGTAGTAACTTATGTAAAATGTGAATATCGTCATCGTCAGTAGGTAGTTATTACAATCGTATACAAATATTATGCAATGATGAGGTATTACCATGAAGAATTTACCCTGGACTTCCTCTTCGAGCCACTCTATTACGTTGTTTTATGTCATCGGTATACCTAATTAGTAATTATTGTATTATATACTAATTGTACCATATGTTGTTGTGTACACATGTACAGATTATTTTGTTTAAAAAATGTTATTTGTGCATAGAACATTCAAATTATATATTATTATATTATTATTTTATTATTCTTATGATTAATGATTCCATGATGTTCCTGACACAAACGAATGGTATAGATTATATTATAACTACATTTATTCTAGGTATACATTTGAATTAGTTTTTGATCAAACACTACACAGTTTCGATGTAATTTTACATTATAATATTGTCATTAATAATCGCTACAGCAATGTTAATAGAAATCTCATCTCGTTTGTATGATAAACTCATAAGTAAGATCATTGAGACAGTAATAACTAATAACTAATAGTTGTGATATATTTTAACTATTTTGCTAAATTAGTCCGAAATAATGAGTAGGTACCGGCTAGTTAATTAGTGTATTAAAAATAGTGTGAATAATACGAATTCTAATTCCATAATAATTGTTTCCGACACAAACATATAACAATATAATATAACCTATCTATACTGACCTATACTGAAATAACAATAGTACCATTTTCAATTTTCAATCATCAAAAACGATTGATGTCACAATAATTATTTATACAATTTGAGTACTCAAATTTAAATCAAATAATTTCAAATTTATATGGTTCCAATATCAAAGCTAAAATTAATTTTCATATTCTAATATATAATGAATGATGATGTGTCATGCTGTATTTCCAAGAGATATTTAAATTTAAAACAACGATAGGACTTTACATCAGAGCTTAATATTTAGGTCTCAAAATTAAATTTTTCGATTAAAATCTGTTTCATTATTACATTTTTTAATAATATCCGTCTATATATTGTTTCCAAAAGTAATCATTTTTATTATTGGTGTGTCATATTTTACTTAAATCAGCAGTAATGTAGCAGTTTTTTAAGATGGGGGGGGCGTAATAATTAGTTATTTATGTACTAAGATAAAATTGACTTTAAATCTTGAGTATTAACGAGTAGAGCTAACGACTTAACAACTCAAGACAGACAATGTTTCCTTATTTTGCCTTATGCGAAAAGTATAAATTTAACCCCAAATGTCGTTATTATAATACTATATAGTAGGCTTCTTCAACGATATATTTTTGAATATCGATATCGTTTTGAATTGTGCGATATCGAATCGTGATATCGAAAAAAAAATTTAGGTATCGATATATCGATACCGAAATTTTTCCTATCATAATATTGAAGGGGTCAATGGATAAAGGTGTTAACTGACATTTTTTCAAAAACGCATTTTATTGCATCAATAATGGTGTTATAATATTATAAACATTATATCATAATTTAATAAGGTTTTATTTAGTAGTTACTAGTTAGTAGTTAGTAACTACTAGTTTATATATATATTATATACCTACATAATAATATAAATTACTTCTACCCTAGCTATAAAACATTAGTATGAAATTACAATAATATATTATATTTTAAATGAGTCGAAGTTCGGTGATATGAATAATTGCCAATTTCTATTTGGTTTATGCCTGTATGGTTTCATATTTAATACAATTCTATTGACGGGGCTGTAACACATATATTGCTCGCATGATCAGTTACTTCTGTAGTTCTGTGCTTAGTTAAAATGAATTTACAATTTACAAACCCATCGTATTGACGAGTACGGGTATATGGAAAGAGAGACGACTAAGAACTCGGGACAGACAATATTTCCCCGAATATAAATGCTCATGCGAAAAGTACAAATCTAATCGCGAATGAAGTTGTTCCTTAATATTTCTAGGGTTAAGAGTTATTGATAAAAATAGGGGAAGTACGAAGAATACGTTGGAGTTTTGTACACATAATTTGTACATCACAATAATGTGTGTACGTTTGATGATTAAAATCGGGGATTATTAATATAATTTCGTTCATTATCAAATTTGCATCACAAAAGTGAATCATATTATGTCATAAATTATCTCATTTATCTAGACAAGACTAATGTCTTAACGAACGTTCTCGGTATAAAATATATACACATGAAATATATCGTATTTAGTTTTAACAATAAAATTAAATAATAATAATTTATGCGCAATGCAGTTTTGATATATGTAACGTTCAATTTCATTTATGCGTCTTGCACACTCTTACATCATAAATTGTGCGTTATCTAACTATGTATAATGGATAGAACAATACAAGCTTATATTAGTATATTATATCTTTTGTCAAAAATCCATGTCGCGTAAATCATTAAAAATATAATATTTCTTTGTGTCGTTTTTTAGAGTGAAATAACGTAGCTCTCGATTCGTGTACATATAATATATAAGTTTGCTAGTAATAATAACAATGAGAGAGAAAAAAAAATCGTTTTTTAGCAAGTAGAGTAATCGAATGTGCTGTCAAACGAAAAAATATCAAGTTGTGTTCGTTCTCCTATTTTCGTTCTATTTTTGTCAAAACAATAAGTTTTTCGGATTTCGTTATGCTCGCACCACTACCCCTTATCCCCCGTCCCCTCAATCCCACCATCCCACACTTACAGACGTATATCATATATACAATATGTACAAACACCACGGGCGCCAGCCGCAAAACAAACCGTATGTAGTATATATACAGATCGCCGCCGCCGGATTTGCCTAGGGAAACCGAAAAATGACTGGTGAAAAAAAAATAATAACAAAAAACTTCATTCCGCGTACTTGATATTTTATATTATTTTTATCGCAGTAACTTTGTCCCTCCACTGTCACCGCATTCGTGTGTGATTATGATGACTTATACCCCGTGTGCAGTTATATTGGGGTGGACAAGTGACTCTCGGATTGGCTCAACGGGAGCACATCCGTCTCGATAAGTCCCCTCGAGCGATAATGTTTATAATAATAATAATAATAATGTATATTACATATGAAAATAAAATATTAGGTATATAATATTATGTAAACACGAGTTAAAAAAACAAATTAACTTGCTAATTTATAATAATAATATATTTAAATAAGTGCACCGCAGTGACTTAATAATAATAAAAATAATTTCACGTTACGCAACCGTTTATCGATATTATTCGATTTCGTCCTGCAACGGTGCAAAAGTATTCGTTTTTACAGCGATGCGATGATTGGAAACCGTAGTGTCGTCGTCGTCATCGCATCCACGGTCGATTACATCGAATCACTGTCGGTCTGCTGGACATCACGCTCACAGATCGTTGGAGTTAACGTAGTGTAGTATTGTCCTTTTTTTCACGCCGAGGGGCTGAACGCGATAGTCGAATAAACCCTTTTCCGATGTATAAATATCCTTTTCACTTCTTATAAATCATCAGCATCAATGTGGAAAAAATGAAACTGTGTAGCTCGGAAAAACGATATAGTTTCGAACACACGATCGCACGATTCGACGAGGATCAATGCGAGAAATACATACTCAAGAAAGACATGACGGGCGGCCGGCCGTCGATCGGCGGCTTACATATAGGATGACGGCGAGGAGTGTCGATAGATGAGGTGCTGGGGTTTGGTGGTGGGAAAGGGATGAAATTGAAAAAACGTTTTTCTTCTTCTTATTTTTTATTTTTTTAATATATCATCACGAGTAAAATACTCGAAAAGATCCCTAAAAGTTTTCACGCTTCGGAAGTAATAATATTCGATAATAATTATTATTTCAACAGCAACGCATATACAGACATACAGCACGTAACGTATCAGAAAAAAAAATACGAAAAGATATTCGAAAAAAAAAAAAAAAATAATAATAACTGCAGTTTTCGTTTTTATGCCGTGATGGGAATGCTTACGATATCAGCTGCTTCCACGCTTTATGCATCAGATTTTCTGGAGTTTTAGACTATTGCGTCTTGTACAATAAGTTGTACTTTCCAACAAAATATACATTTTTAAATCAGCAGTTTATTGATACAGAGGTCGTTATGATATGTTATAATATAATCACGACAGTTCATAATAGTATTACTAAGGCAAAGCGCTGTGTCTATCATTCTGATAGAAATTTAATCACGTTTTAATTCAAAACGTGCAACCATATTATAGGTCCATGATGTATGTACAAATTCGTTCCTCGATAGTGAATTTCCCAAATTCATTATAATACTAATAACAATAATGTGAATATTATTATTATATTATAATATACGTTCGCGAAACATACCTGTAATATCTATTATAATTTATATGTATATATATGCTATCTAGTTGTCGACGTAATTCGGATGGAGGTCAACACTTGAAGAATTTTAATGTTACATGGGCGGCACGTGTATAATATGTATTATATTATATTACATAATGTAAACTATGTTTACTATATACTTTCAGGCAACAAAAGGACCGTACGTTATCGTTTGACACAGAACCCAGATTCAGAGTAAATATATACCGTGGTATATTGCAAGAAAACATGTAAGAATATAAATAAATCGAATGCTGTCACCGAAGGCTCGACGTGCATACAAAAAGGAAGAAGATGTATGTATATATTACGAAGAAAAAGCCTGACCGGATGTACTGTGCATACAGTAGAATGGCGTTGTGGAAGGGTGTACAGTAGTCTTCACGATAGTGGCTTATTGTCGTTGAAGTCTTAAAAATAACGATAAACCATGTCATATATTATAGATATAGGTTCTTAGCAGACGTAGATGGTTCGGTAATTGAAAGTTAGTTATTGTAAGTCGTATGGATCACAAATCCATCGTTATTATAACTAGGTATTTAGTATTTATAGGTTTTACACATGTACCTATACCCATACATTTAATTGCTGTTAAATGGATTTCAAATCAAAATTATATATTTTATAGGTAAAAAAAAATCAAAACTATTTCCTAGAAAAACTAAAACCTAAAAGCTATAATATACTACGTATCTACTATCCATCTGACCTACTGTTGTGTAGTTTGCATGTTGTACTCGGGTTATAACAGCCGCAGAAGACGAGATTAGACTAAATATAATTTAGAGAGAAAAGTGTTAAGGAAAATTATTATGGTCCCGTCTAATGTCCCTAACTCTGCAGACACTCGAGTATAGAAGCAGAGATGACTAAATTAATAACTTAAGTGATTTCGTACGGAAAAGGAAGCATTGTTCAACAAGTACAAGTGGTACAATATTGGAGTGAGCAGGTCATGTCTGGAAGACCGAAAAATAGTATACTTATAGTAAAACAGTACTCGTGAACAATATAAATAGAGGAAAAAACCACAAGGTCGACCGAAGCAACGGTGGTTAGATTATGTGGTCAAAAGAGACATATTAGTGGAATTGAGACGAGAGTGGCTTGGGAACCTAAACCATGCGTACAACTAACAGAGACGTGTGAAAGGAATTGATATTGAAAGGGCTTAAGATGGCTCTTAGATGGACTAAAATGGTAAAACAAAAAAAAATAATTATTTCTTCACGATTTAGATGTTATTGCATGACTTACGAGCCACAGTGGTGTAGTAACCGCAGGGGTATAACCCCCCAACACTGACCCACCACAGACGTTTTTATGCAAAAAATATATTTAATAATATATTATAATTATGCTTCAGATATCTAAAAAAATATTTTGCCTGCATAATATGGTTATATTTTATATATTTTGATATTAATATTATAAAGGTTTATTACTACAACGGCGAGTAACTCCCCCCCCCCCGACCAGGATATTTAAATATAAAATTAAAACACCTCCCCTAAAAAAAAATCCTGGCTACACGCCCGCATAGCTATAACATTAATCTTGAATTACGTTTCTTCAGATCTTGATATAGCAAAAAACCCACCCCAACTATAAATCTAACAACACCATGTGATCATAATTGTATTATTAAAATGGATTGCAAAATATATAATAACAATATTATATGAGATACCTACAGGAAAATGAACTCAAATTGAATAAATTAAAATAAATTGTTTTTCGGCCCAATAATTGTAAAAATGTCATGTGTATGTCGTTATGTAACTCAAATAAAAGAAATGTTTTCGGATTTTTGTTGTTTGAATTACAAATACATAATAATAATAATAAAAATCGCTTCTTTAAACGTTTAAAATAAATAAAACATTTACATGGACCCCAGTTTATTGGTAGTTTTTTTTTAAAAAATTGTTTAATGAAACAGGCAATAAACTACAAAAATAGTTGGGTAAATTAACTATGAAATATATTAACTATATAGATAGCTGTGTGCCTGTGTAATTAGTTAGAACTACTTAAGTACCTAGTATAAGTATTTAAATTAAGCATTTGCATAATAAGTTTATAGTAACGCAAACTAAAATAAATGTAAATAGTAATAGTTAATTTATAATAAATATTATAGTTGTCTGTGCTGAAAGTTTAGTAAGTACAAGTTTCTACAAGAGTTTTTTAGTTTCCTATAATAAATATATTAGGTCAACACAAAACCCAAAATAACCACTGCTAAGACTTTCCGTAATTATATAAGCTTATTTATTTAAATTGTATAGTCTAATTTACTTTTATTTGTAGGAATATTTAGTAGGTATTAAAAAAGTGGGTTTGTATTAAAGGTCATATGTGTTTTCATAAATAATAAAAACGTTGTTTTCTTTAAATTAGGTTGTGTTTATTTAATATTTATAAATAAATGTAGAAAAAACAAATTAATTTTATGCCATAATTCAGTAAACCTAAAATATAATTGTAGATAGTTAAATTAATGTCACAATCATTTACTTAAAATAAGTGTTTGATTAATAAATCTATAAAAGTTAAGTTTAATTTACGTATTTTATTTAGAATGTATTGCATTATGTACATTAGTAACAAATATAAATTCTCTTGAATTTAGGTGATCATGATAATTAATATTAATAATTATATACATGTAGGAATGCCGAATAAGGGTCTGTGCCCTGTGGTCATAAAAGTAGTATTATAAATGGTCAATATTATGTATAATAATTAATAAGTGTGTATATATTGTTCAAATTGAACAGAAATACAGTCGTATTTAATGGCCATCCTAATAATACATAAACTATTACAAAACGATCTACCATTTAAAAGTATTTTTATCAGCAGAAAACTAGTTAATTTCAACCTTTTTTTTTTTTTAAACTGATTTGTAAGAAATTAAATTAGTTACAATTAGTTACTAAAATAGTAGAATTTCTAACTGAATCTTTTAAGAGAAGGTGGTAAAAATGTCATTTTTAAAATCATTATCCTCTACGGGTAAAGTAATGGTATTTATAGCTAGGTAGATATTATGAAGGAAGTTATTTATAATTTATTTTAAAAATGTTAATGTATTTACTATGCTAGACCTGCAGGGTTCCTAAGAGAGTTCTGATTATTTTATGAAGTTTGTGTGACGTTATACTTTCTTTGCAATCAGTCACAATATTAAACGAGTCAGTAGTTATGCTAATTTTATTTATAATATTATTTAAACATAATGATACATAAATTCAATATAAAAAAAAAACTATATGGTTTTAATAAATTATTAAAATATGGCGTTTTTTTTTTTTAATTTACCATTTACTGTCTACTGACCATTTCACAGGCCTTTTCTACTCCTACCAAATCCCTTATAACCTTCTCTAATATCTGCTTCTTTCATTCTTGTTCCATTTCGTCTACCTGTTCCGATTAAAAACTCTCTTCACTCGATTTACAGCCATCGTTGTCACGGTCATTCTCTGTGACGTACCTAACATATTTGGTTTAGTGACTATGCCACTATGTTACAACTTATCTCAATGGCCTTACCTAGTTACCTGGCTATATATAACATGTATCCGTCTCATTCCATAATTTTTGGGACGGCACGTTTTTGGATACTTGGTCCATTGCGAAGATTCTCTCAATATTTGCACGCTGGTTCTCATTTGGTGCCATTCAAATTTTACCGCGAGTACACTTGAATTTAACTAAAACCAATTAAACAACAAAACACCCACCGGTGTATACGACCTACGTGGGGATGAATTCTCAGTCGTTGTGCTCAGAATAATATTATAAAAATAATTCTAAAAAGAGATTAACAAATATAACAACCCTCCTCCGCGAGTGACAAGTCAAACTTCAGCAAGATAATACTGACGTTTTTTACCCTTCGGCTATATGAGGGTAGTGTTATTAATATTGTCTTTTTTTTTGTCGCTTCGGTTTACCGGTCAAATTAATTTACACACAAAAGTTCACTTGTTTTTATTCATCATGCGACGAAGTATTATCATTATATGCAGGGTACGTAATTATTTTATAACGAACTCCACATCATAAGTACGCTTGTCGGCGTTCTCAAGACGAATATTCTCGGTTCGAAATTTACAACAGGTAAAATTATCTGTGGCCACACACAATGTATTATATAATATTATAAACTCAACCTATATATTGTGATTAAAATAATAATACTAAAGGAAATTAAATTATTATATTTGAGGCCATATAATATCATTTTATTCTCTTCATCATATTATAGGTAAGGATAATAGGTAAGTGAGTTTAATTAAATATATAGAAATACCCTAAGAAAATACCTCAATTCATTATTAAAGATTTTTATTTT
The DNA here is from genome assembly GCA_016617965.1 of Macrosiphum rosae. Taxonomy (NCBI): domain Eukaryota; kingdom Metazoa; phylum Arthropoda; class Insecta; order Hemiptera; family Aphididae; genus Macrosiphum; species Macrosiphum rosae. The sequence continues at coordinate 26,109 of WHPZ01590017.1, forward strand.
AGTCGTTATTGCGTATTTATTATAGGAATAAAATAATAACTCGAAACATTTTAGTACCTACCTAATGAAAATATATTTTTACTTATATCGATATATAATATGTGCAATGTGTATGTATATACTATACACGTTAATATCAAAGGAATCGTAAACGAGTATATTGTAATATTATACTGCCCATCTAAAGTTCAGATATAGGGTACCTATTATATAATATGACGGATCGATAAAAATAATTAAATTATTGCTTAAAATATGTCACGAAATAAAAGTTTACTAATATTATATTATCGAATGCTAATGGACTCCAGAAAATACGCAGTATAGATATTTTCTATTCGCAGACATATTTTATTTATTTACCTTTTTTCTTTTCTTTTATTTTTTTAACTTTAGGAGAGCCCAATATTTGTGTATGATTAAAAAACTTTTTGAGTGAAATCAGGCGAAAATCCTCTAAGTAAATCAACTTGTGTATTTTATTTCCCTTGACGTCACTGATAACGGTGTAAAAGTAATTGGGTTACACAAAACCCAATGCTCATTTTGTTCTGCTGTACAATTAACTGATTATATACTGCCTGAGTTGAAATTTAATCTTCACCAAAAGGTAAATTTTTTTTAAATTCATAAATTAGAAAACATCAAACTCGAAAATGGTGAATGTAGGTATATTGTATATTATTGTCTTAAAGAAAAAAGATAAAATAATAATAATAATATGCCATGTAGGTACCTATAATTTAAATGTAAATACATGGGATGAAAATCAAAATTAAAATATAATATAATGTTATATCATCATGCGTAGGTCGTAGGTGTGTTTTATATATTTTGTACAAGAAGGTATTTATATTTTTATCAAATATAAATCCCACTTTAAATTATACACAACGGCCTCATCAATGCTAATCTAAAAATTCAAATTTATCTAAGTACTTTAGTTTTAAAACTCGGAAGTAAGAGTTATATGAACATAAGTTTTAGAATTTAAAATGTTATCAGTGATAATCATGCGACCATCCAACAGTTTTTATATGCTGAATAAATAATACTTAAAACTAAGAATTACATAAACCAGAAAAATAAAATATTTATCCGACATTTTAACTCTTACCGACAACGCAGAGTTATCGAAACATACCTTTATCATGATAGGTATCTGTTTGTTTATTTTATAAAAAAAAACAGGTATGGAACTATATTTTTAAGAAACTAGGTAGATCTTTTTAATTCATTTATTTCTCTTTCTCTTTCGGGGGTTATGGCAGAAGAAAAGAAAACAAGCATTTCAATCCACCCATAACAATTTAACATATTGCAATATAATTTATAAATCACCAGACGATTATCAATTATCATACATACCTAACCTTAAACCTAATGGCATACGTTCATGATAATAATATTATGTAATTTGGGCCAAATACAACCCTTCCAAAAATATACATATGTAATTTGCGCCATATCTAAAAATTAATTTTGGTAATTTGAGCCACTTTTTAAGATTGTAGTTTGCTTCACAAAAAACTTGATAAAAGGGCATTAATTAGGTAATCTGTGACATTGGGTACCTACAAAAATTGTAATTTGCTCCATTGTTCACCTTATTAAAATTGTAATTAGCGCCACTTTAAAATAACTAAATAGGCAATCAAGTTAATTTTAATAGAAAATCAGTAATATTATAATTACCTATAAGTATACGTACTCTATGTATATTAAATAAACATATTATTAATATTTTTGTGATTAATATCGGACTAACTATAAATACCATGATACTGCTGTTCAATACATATTCCTGCATTTCGTTTTCTGTCGTGGCGCAAATTAAAAATTCGCAAACGAAATTTTAGATTTGGTGCAAAATACATGATTAATTTGCATAAATGTACCTACCTATTGGTGGCACAATATACAAGTAATTAAATTGGCTCAAAATTCCCTTCCAATATTATCTATCAAAACTCGCACGTCATATTATAATTTATAAGCCTTTGAAATGGAAATAAACGGTCATCGTCATCTTGATACGACTCAATGGTCTGGTGGTGTTGGTAAAAGATCTAGCCGTGCCCGAGGTTATTAAATTCTAGGTGTAATAATATATTATACATAATATTATATTCTATAAAAATGTAATACCAACACACGATGACTGGCCGCGGTCGTCAGCGGTGTGTATGGTGAAGAGGTGGTAGGTTCGCGTCTACAGCCTATATAGTATATACGGCTACGTACGGCCTGGATCCACAGGTATTATTATATGATTATTACGTTTATGTGCATACGAAATTGGTTTCAGAATATTATGTTTACCTTATATATACGTTATATGTGTGACCCGAGGAGACCTTATACTATTTAATATTTATATTATAATATATATGTTATTTATAAATAACTACGATTTTCGGTGCCAATTCGGTATTATAATTCGGTTATTACCTGCAAACACGTTTTAGTATGATAATAAAATACGGTGTGTATCGCCTTGATTATTCTAGTTGCTACCCATCGTCCCACATAGGTACCCACTATATATTGCAATATTAGATATTTGAAAAAGTAATGTTATATTAGGTATATAAAGTTCTTTATGATTTGCAGTATGATAACATAACAAACGCGTGACAGTCGAATATAGTTTTATAATTTTACAAAATCATATTATAATGTGTATTTTAAAAAATACTTGTTTATGCAAATATAATATTTATTTTTAAGCACGAAAAAGGTTACATAGACAGTAGACACTACCCGATGGCTGATACCTTTAGGTATATGTATAATACGTACAAATGCAATATACATAGACACGAATATAGAATATTATACTTACCAATTTAACCAATATAATGGTTTTCGGAGTTTTCGCGACACATGCCTGTCGCACAGTTGTCCTATATCGCGACACAAGTCTCGACGAACCGTACAATTTATTATTATTATAATATTAAATCGCGTGTGTGCATTATACGTGAACAGTATAGTTGGCGGCAAATTCGATGATACGATAAAATATTTTGCCATTAATAATCAGCATTGCACAGTCTTTTAAAACGTATTTCGAATACATAATCGTGTATGGAAATAATCAATTAAATTATTATCAATTGCTATTATGATATGTATATATTGGGATCACGACGTCATCGTGAGTCAGTTTATCGCTCATTACTCATCACTCATCAGTCATAACAACGATAATATTCAACCATCTACAGACAATGGGTCTATTTTTGGTGGGAAGGGGGGGCTGTCACGGTGTGCGGTTGCACCCCTTACTTTTAAAACAGTCCGGATCAGCCTGATTCACGGCTCAAAAATGTAAAAATGTAAAGTCTTATTTCGGCCCTATCGTGGGCAGTGAAAGACTTAACCTCTCTCGTGGTACTTAATGTTAAAAGAATAAGAAGTTAATAATATCGATCTAAAAGCACTGTAGATGTGTTTGCTAAACATTACAAATCACCCTGGTATCCACTTTTAAAAATAAAATAATATTTTTTAAGGTTTTACTTGTACAAAATTTATAAATATAAAATATAAATGACAATTAACGAAAGCATATTTAATATGTTTTTTTTTTTGTCTTCTTCAATCTTTTAATGCATTACTTATAGGTTTTTACAGTAGTTAATAATTTATTATTTTTTAGTTTTTAAATTATTTTTTACTGTTCATGTTGATGTGATCCATGATCTATGGAAAAAATTAAAAGTAGGACATTGTACTAACAGGCATATAATTCTATTTTTATAGGTCTGGTGAAATTTAAAAATGACCTGCTTTGAAACCTTGCATACTCAATAAACACTGAAATGACGCCTTGGTCAAATCCATCGCACGACAATATTTATGGCGTATTATCATATTATAATACCTATTATTGTCTCGGATTATGAACTCGGTCGTCGGCGCAAATGTAGACGATAAAGAGGCACCTAACTACCTACCCACAATAATAATCTATATGCACAATTTATCTATTAAGTGTATTAACATATATTCTATTGCCACAGTATAATTTGACAACCATCGAATATTGTCGAATCGTTGAATCATCTATGTATATCGTCGCGTTGTTTCCGCGCATTGGTGCGATTATTGTGGCGATTTTATTTTCGTTTGTTATTTATAAAATAGTATACAATTATGGATATTCAAATGTAAAAGATTTCAAACGACTGAAAAAGGAAAATGCACGCTTTTGTACAATGGCCATCTTTTTCTTGAAAAAGAAAAAGACGATGGCATCAAATCTATATGGAAATGTAACGAATACTTTGAAATCAAATGTCATGGACGAGTTCATTTAAGTGACTGAAAAATGTCAAAAAAAAAACAAATATCGAACACAACCACGTTCCGAATCGAACAGGCGGATGTTCAGAGAGAGTTGATGTTAAAAAACCCTCGAAATACTTAAAGAAATAGAGACTAAAGTAACAGCACTTTATTCACAAATCCCCACAGAATGTCAGAATATGCCGTTCAGTTATACCAATATTAATAGCCATCATTGACTCAAGCGTACAACCTGTACGTAACCAACCATTACCAAACAATCAACTGATTTTAATTATACTCTACCCGACGAAATAACAAAAACCACCGATGGAAATAATTTTTTACAATTATATATGTCAGCAGTGGTATTATATTTACTGACTGACATTTTTTCAACGTTGCTTTTATTAAAACTTACCAAACAATGTGTCAGTTGGTTTTGTAATGGTACATTTTCCAGTGCTCCGTCCTCCGTCTTTATATTTTTATCAAATGAGCCGACAACGGAATAGTCAAAACAAAACAGTACTCGTGAACAACATGCATGGGAAAGGACCACACGGTTGACAGAAGCTATAATGGTTAGATTAACCGGTCAAAATAGACATATCTTTATTTTATTAAGTGTATACCACATTACCACTTTAATTTCAGTACTATACTCAGTTAAGTCTTACTATACGTCTCATTACCAGATAAACTACCTTATAGACGTCTGTTCCAAGCATTAAAAACAATAACAACTGGACCATGACCTAAGACCAGCGTGGTGATTGACTTAGAAAGAGCTGCAACGAATGCAATAAAGTAAGAGTTTCTCAAAGCAGAATTAAAAAGATTCTTTTGTAATTTCTCTCGATTTATTTGACGAAAATTCGAGATAAAAGTCTTCAAAAAAGATCTACTGACGATGTAATATTTTCGCTATAAATTAGAAAGTTACCTAGTGTGGTAATTGACGCTTATGAAAAACTGTTGGACACCGAATAATTGACCTAAAATGATGGATTACTCTCACCAACATTTAATTACTTTGAAGACACTTGGATAAGACAGACGAAAAAATAAACCATCGCCTAAGTATCACATTTCGCATTTGATTAATGTTACTCACTGATTTCGGAGGATTTGCCTAGGACGAATAACGCAGTAGAAGAATGACATAATTATTGTTGTACGTCAATTTTAAATCAATACTCATAATTAATTTTAAATTACATTTTATAATAAATAGATACCTACACGCATTTTTTCACAGTAAATTTGTTGTTTAATTTAGTTATTTATCTGAGCGCACGGCAGTGCGCCAGGCCAAGTTACAGCAATGCCAGTGTATCTTTACACGAACCAATTCGCCCAGTTTTTCTAGCCCATGTATCTCTGTTTCCTCTTAAGATAAACTTTTGAAATTTAAAACACAGATTAATCTCG
>WHPZ01590018.1:9504-37784 GCA_016617965.1 Macrosiphum rosae
ATAAGTATATAATATGCCTTATATCTAGACTGACATACCACATACCATCTCCGCTCAGAATCGTTTTTCTTATACAATGATATTATATCATTGAATTCAAATTTAATATCATCTATTATACAGTGACCTACTTATAACCTACTGTACAGCAGAGCACCTTTTTTTTATTACCATTAATTATTATCATATTTTTCATGTTTAATTTTACTAAATTTTCAGACCATTTTGGGTCAAACTACTCATCTTTCGGCTCACCAAACATAATTTTTTTTATATAATATATAAAAAATGATATAGGTACCTATAAAAAATATTATGATTAATTCAGACCATTTTGTGTCAAACCTCTTTCGGCTCAATAAAATTAAAAATTATGTTGTTAAAATATTGTTTCTATTTTTCATATTAATAGTGTATTTTTATTTTTATTTGCACTGTTTTTGTTACGTATCAAATTTCAATAAAATAATGTACCTATTGAGATATTAATTGATCTTATGAATGTTTTAATGGTTAACCGGTGTACCCTTATGAGATGTGAACAGAGGTATATAATAATATATACATATAATATATTAATAATTTTTAATTATAACAAAATAACTAAAATTGTTATTATTTGTTAAAATATCAAATTTAGTCTAAATTTGAACTTAAAATATCAGTTAAATAGAACTGTGTTTATGTATTTTTTGGTTACAGCATGAATTATATTTATGAGAAACCTTGTTTTAAATTTTCAATCCTTATACCTATACTAATTGAACATTTTATACATTTTTAACCATATTATAATGATTAATAATTTTTCAGACTTTCGTGAATTTTATAAAAATTTAAACTTTGTATGAAAATCGAGCTCATGTATCTTTTAATATTGTTGAACTTCTATTAGGTATAACAATTTTATGATGACATTTATATCATATAGTTTAAAAAAAATGTATGATTATTTCTCAAAGACAAAAAGAGTAGGTACACATTGTATGATGTATGGAGTATGGTCATATAAATATTTGATCATAATTTAAAGTAACTAAGATTATTTGTTTTTGGGTTACATCAAAAAGACTACATCAATTTTGTCCAAAAGTGGTTTTGAGTAAAAATTTCTTTTTTTCCAGATGTTTTTAATAACTCCTGAGAATTTTTGATTTTTACTTCTTAACACTACTTTCCAACTAGATTTCATTTGCGACTAGGAACCACCTTTCAAAGTTGAAAATCAACGCATTATTTCACTACCTATTTCTCGTGTACACAGACATTTTTTTTATGCTTGGTATAATTATAATAATCATTCGTTATTTTAATCAAACACATCCTAATGTATTCAGTGGCGTGCCCAGGAAATTTCAATGGGGGGGGATATATGTTATAAATTTTTTAGTAAAAGTACATTTAAATTAATCATGATTATCCAAACACAAAAATTGCCAAACATATGTACATTCATGCATATTGAGTATTGTTCTACAATTAGAATTAATTTAAATAGCCACACACTATACACTATTGTTTAAATAAAATGACAACATTAAACTAAAAACATTTATAACTTTTATTAAAATAATTAATATAAAAAAGAAAAATAATTCTTAAAAACAACTTAATTATTCCAAACGAAAATTTAACCGCCTAGATTTTGTACTCATCTCATTAATGACTTCATCAGTATTTATTTTAATGTCTCGATGAATGTTCATCAGAGCTAAGCCGTTTAATCTTGCTTGTCCAATAGAATTCCTTATATAAGTCTTTAAACGCTTTAATGTGGAAAATGACCGTTCGCCAGTTGCGGTAGTAACTGGTAGGGTTATTAAAATTTTTAATAATTTGTGTATGTGTGGAAATATCATTATGTCACATTCACTAAAAACATCAAGAGCGCTTTTTGATACATGAATCTCATTACACTTTTCTTGCCATAAATATAATTCTCCAGTTATAACTAAGCTACTGTTATTCAAATCTTCTTGGTATGTATCAATGAGGTATTTAATATCTTGATCAGTTCCTGAATGAGTTTTATAGCCAGGTAGAATACAACTAAAACTTTGCAATAATTTATGATGTTTTATAAATCGATCATGTAACTGTGATAAAAAATTATCCAAGAATGGTACATATATTTTCAATCTATAAAAATCTTCAGCTGTTTTATTTGTTGAAGTAACTAATTCATCTAAGAGTTTTTTTTGTGTTCTTGTTAATTTTTTAAAATCTGTATCAATATTTAAATCTTGGCACCATTGTTCAATTTTTAAAAATTCAATATGAAAATCATTGACTACATTTTCTCTAAATCTTTGTAATATTTTTTGAACATCTCCTGCTACTTTTAAAGCTGTTAACAAATCAATATTTTCTGTCTGAAGTTGGCGACTGAGAGGCATACTTACAGAGAAAACTTTTCCAATGATGTGTGTTGTTATAATAAATTCTGGTTGTTCAATAATTATCATAAGTCGTTTTGCTTTTGATGATGTATCAATATCTTCCCATTCACTTATTTCATCTAATGCCACCAAAATAGCTTTATATAACTCAATAAATACTAGAATGGCATCATGGCGTTCAACCCATCTAGTAGGGCACATCATTTTCAAACGTTTCTTATTAGTTGACGGTAAAACTTTATCAATAGTTTTTTCCAGCACATGTTGACGTTTGGGAGTTCTAAAAAAGACACATATTTCTTGAATACTTCCCATAGTATTCCGTACACTTTTCACTGAACAAGCATTAGAGACTGCAAGATTTAAGCTATGCGAAGTACAGTGTATATAGAATGCCAGTGGATACTTTTCAAGAATATGTGCTTTTACACCATTAAAACTACCACTCATTGATGCCGCACCATCATATCCTTGACCCCTTAAATATTTTGTTTCTAAACTTAAGCAACTTAGAGTTTCTAATATTTTTGTAGCTAACCCTTTTCCAGTAACATCTGTAACAGGTACAAATACTAAAAAGTCTTCTCTTAATTTCTTTAAATCTTCATCATAATATCTTGCACAAATAGAAAATTGCTCTATACCGGATACATCAGCAGTTTCATCTGCTAAAATTGAGAAACATTTAGCTCGATTTATTTTTGAAATAATTTGCTTTTGAATTATCATCCCACATACGCTAATTATTTCGTTTTGCATTTTACCACTCAAATAAGTAGCATTATTTGGTGCTTCCAATAAATGTTTTTTCAACATCAAGTCACCACCTTCTACTCTATAGCGAAGTAATGCCCGAAAATTTCCATCATTTTCGTCATTTAACTCTTTTTCAACATCAATGCGACCAGAATCATGATGTCCTCTTGTTGCTAAACCTTGGCGACCACAAAGTATTAAAGTATCAATAATTGGCTTAATTTTATCCCGGTTATTTTGAATTTCACTCTTTAGATAATCATTTAACTGAACATCAATAGGTTTTTTTTGGTTTTTGTACATATCAATTACATTATCTGCTTTTAAAACAGACAATTTATGATAATCTTTCTCCAAATGATCATTGAATTTTGTAGTAGCATCTTTCCAATTATTAAATGAAGATAAAACTAATTTGCCAAGTTTTTGGCATCCTCTACCTCCATCGTTTTGCCCAAATATTACACAAAATTTGCAATAAGCACCAAGTTCTTTAAATGAATATACTAGCCAATTCCAACGAATAAACCATGCATGTTGAAATCTTAGTTTCCTTTTACCTGATAATGGAAATTTGAAAGCCGGATCTGGACACCAATTTTTGTTCAACAAATCAAATTTTTCTTTGGAACTTAACTAAAATAATGTATAATAATAATAGTATTATTTATTTATTTATTATTAAATAATTGTTTTATTTTTAAGCGACCAATAAAAGCTAAATAATCTCCTATAAGTAAGATAACCTTTATTACATTTTGAGTAACTTTAGATCTTTAGCCCTTAAAATACATTTACTCAATAACTTTAAATGGTTATCAAACCTTCAAACTCTTTGGCATTATAATACAATTTTTAGTGCATTATTACTTTGTAATTGTTTTTTTTTTTTAATAAGCTAAAATTATGTAAAAGCAAAAATATTTTTTAATCCTAAAAACAATTTAAAATAAGCTGCGATTAATTAAAACTTAATAAAGTCCAATTGCTCCACTGATAATCTAAAATTAGCCATTAGAAAATAAATTAATATACTTACTAATCGTTCATACAGTTTTAATTGGGATATGTGTAACTTAATAAAATTATACATTCTTCATAAAAATTGAAGATTTTAAAGTTTAAATCTTTTTTAAATAAATATAACTTATAAACCAGAACTATTAGAAAAATTTATATATAAATATATTTTAAAACATTTTAAAAATTGTTGAGTAATTAATGTTAAAGCTAATGTATAAAATACTTTCCTAAAATTTAATAACTAATAGTTCATAAAATAATGGAAATTTATTTTTATTTAATGTAGAATATTAGGTTAAAATAAGTCCAATAATGATGTTTTGAAATTCAATAGGTAAATATAAATTAACATTAGTATATACAAAATATAAAAAAATTATTATTATATTGTAATAATAAAAAAAATATTAAAAATTGAAATAGATATATAAAGGAATATTACCTTAATATTTTTGGATATTGAATCAACAACATAAAAAAAGTCTGATTTGTCAACATTTGTTGTGTTAAAATCTGCATCCATAAGTGATGTGCTTATCTAAAAATGTAATAATATTTATGTATATTTTATATAAATATAATTATATATGAGTTTTAATAATTTTAAGTCTATAACTCATTTAAATTAACAAAATATTATGTAGACTTACTGTGCAATTTACTCGCTGATCTAACAATTTAGAAATAGGATTTTGAGGATCTTCGGATTCTGTTTTAGAACATGTAATTGAGACCATAGGTTCAGGATCATCAATGGTATCATCATCATCAATATGTTGAGTTTTAATTTGCTATATTAAAAATTTAAAAATTTAATTGATTTGTTTTTTGGATTAGCTAATTTTACTATTTTACTATTTTACAATAGCTTCAGGTGATTCAATATTTTATAACATAAAACAATAATAAATAAATTGATTATTTATTTAATATAAATGCAAACATTAAACTTCACTATTATAATTAAATTACATAATATAAAATTAAACTACATAATTGTATACCTAATACTTTATAAACTTCTTTTTTTCATAATATTATTTACATTCTTAATATTTCAATACCAACTTACCTTCTGATCAGCTTTAGGTTTCTTTGAAAAAAATTACATAGGTAATCGATCCATCACGTTTTGCCATTATTAATAAAAGAACTTAAAATTGTTAAATGTCAAATACTTAAATAATAAATAAAAATTTTTGTAAGTATGTTGTATGTAGGTATAGTGTATACTATCACTGCAGTCTGCAATTGGTTTAGTTTGAATTGTTGTATTATATCATAAAGTAACAATAATAGAGTATTAGCTATTAATAGAATATCACAATTATATTATGATCTATTGAGAGCACGGACCAAGATATAATGGACTGGAAACGATAAGGTGGGCGGATGACGGGGGACGGCCCGCAAAAGGTGTCTCTGTTATCATCAACACTCATAATAGAGAGTTTTTAGCACTACCAGTGGTTTTATTTTGCGTCACATTTTGTATCTCAGTCATAGACCTTATACTAAGTATAAGGTCTATAATCTCAGTCCATCGGTCTATCATCTCAGAGGGCGCTGTAAACTCTCGATTATGGTCGCGGCCCCCCCGCATTTGCTTCTTGTACATACTTTCGAGGCCACTGATAAGCTGCTCGTTTCCAGTGGGTCTGTCTATACGCAGTCGATTAGACCACCATCGTCGTTATCATTTTGTTATTATCAAAAACAAAATTATTATCATATCGTATCATCCATTATAATAAATACCTACATTACATTATAATATAGATTATAATATAACATAATAACATATTATTATATAAATTGTAGAATTTGATGCATATTTTGCATATACAGCAATTGCAATTTTCCTAACAAATGTAATCTATATTATAATATATTTTAAAATACGAAACCTTAGAGTACCTATAAGACGGGACTTCTGGCCATAGAAATGGCCATTATTCTGTCCATTATATCTTAGTCCGTGATTGAGAGATAAGAACTGGTCATTGAAGTAGCTGATAATTTATATCTTTAATCGTGGTAACCATTGATTTACCCATAGACCTTATACTTTTAGTCTACGTGATTAGCATGATCCATCATTCTATCTTCTATCTTACCATAAACATAATTAATTATTAATTATTACTTAGATGATTTATTGCTCATGAACATGAATACATAATCACTGATCTATAATCAGTATAATCCGTATAGTGAATGTTTATATTAGCCAATGGGCAATAATTTATAAGCAATAACTTATTACTGATAATTTTAAAAGTAATACCCATATCCAATTATATAACATATAATAAACATTTTTATATGTCTATGGTAATATCTAATAAGTTGAAGTCAACAAAAAAAATGCCATTGGGGGATATAACCCCTAACCTCCCCCCCTTGGGCACGCCACTGTCTATATAATATAATAGTATATCTATATAATGTATATCTTTAGTTCGTGACTATACCCGTCCCGTATTGTCGTATAACAAATAGTGTCAAATAATAATAGTGTCCGCACCAAAACGTGTTGGATCGTGGGCATCCCCCGTGGTTCCGTTTAACCGTTGTTCGGCAACGCTCGACTCTATAATATATATTTATTCAACCTATACCGTCGCTAGTGATGGGATTATCGTCATTATCGATTATTGTTACTTTATATGAATTGTTCCTCTCGTTCCACGTCGAGTACAAATGACTTGTTTTTCTTTTCTTTTGTTAGGTTCGTTTTATACAATATCATTCCAATAATACGAAACAATTATAAATGCGATACGTTTTCGTGCGGGTACGAAATACGCAATTGGAGTTCGAATATTGGTGTTACAATTATAAATTTCGCACATAGTTGTTCGAGGATCTGCTCTCCCCCGCTCGAAATATTCCATATTACCAATATTTAGATTATACTGTAAATGTGAATTACAAAAACGAGTTCGTACATGATATATGAAGTTCAAAAATTTGATTTTATATTTTCAAATTAAAAATGTCTGCGATTGTCACGCGTAGCATAGATTTATATTTCAAGACGGGCGCATACTCGCATGATGATTAGCACGATTTTTAACTATAATAATTGTAAAAATGCTATATTAATTGTTCTCATATTTTTAAATGACTCAATGACACAAATTTCGATCTTTTCGAATGTAGCATTTTAGGATTGTAATTTGTAGTATTGTATGTCTATAACAGTAACTCCTAACAAATCTCTTAAAACAATTACTAAAATTATAAACTTACATTTTGTTATTTAAGATTATACTACAATAATAATATTCCTATATCTAATCAGAATGCAATACAAGAAAAAACAATTTGTTAAAAGTAAAATTACATTATTTAAACTATAGATATTTGAAATTACAACGGAATATGGAGGTGCTTAAAGTTAAGTTGGGGGGGGGCTTAAGCAGCCCGTAGTTACACCACTGGAATACCTACGTTGTGTTCTAGCCGTTCTAGGTCCAATAAATATTCAATGATTTGTAAATTTACATTTACAAAAATAGATAAATAGAAAATAATTTTTATTTATCAGTTTATATTTTTTATTCTAATCAACATAATATAGTATAATTCACGGTAAAAACCGCATAAATTCATAAAAAATATTATTTTATAACCTATATCTCAACAGTCAACTCATTCGACCTTCATAATATATCATTAACAAATTAATAAATAAAATAAAATCTTTTATTTTATTTTGTTTTTATTTTATTTTAGTCCCCTTTAATAGTTTAATCTATATTTTAGTGTTCGTTAATATTTATATACATATTATTGGGTATAATAACAATATTATATTTAAAATTTAAAATTTAAATAACTTAATATAAAATACATAATACTAGTATAAATGGTCACTTTTTTCAAATTTATTAACTTAAATAAAATTTAGAGCAATGCTTTACCTGTAAATGATTTAGTACCTATACTTCTATTTCACGATACACCTTTTTTTGTTGCAATTTTTCTTTTTGAAACATTTATAGTTAAGTACACTGAAAACGTAAAATCAGAATTTAGCGCTCGGGCATAGTTTCAAAGTTATGACATTTTAAAGTTAGTATATAAAGAGTAGGGAAAATGATAAGAGTGGGGAACGATGTAGATAATGCTGTGTAGTCACTTCCTATGTCTGATTAACACATTTTTTAGTCGTATTTTGACGACATTTATTGTGGGAATTGTCCGCTAAGATCGCTAAGAAGGCCGATTCTTTTTTTCTTTTTTTTGTTATTAAAGTATTTTTATTCAATCTGTTTCAATACATGAACAATAAGAACAATTGATGAAAATAAATAAAATAAAATAAAATAAAAATAAATGACAGATTATCCCGAATGTATGGGCCTCCCAGCGGAGGTACTACGACATGAGTAGGACTAAATTAGGCTAGCAGGCCGATTCTTTAAATAATTATTTGTAGTGGTATAATTATTCTTTTAGTATTTTTATGCTCAACCTGTTAATGAAATCAGAATTTACCTATCTTACTTACTTTTTGTGTTATTGTTAATAAGTTGGTAAATTCTGATTTCACTAACATGATGAGCATAATAATATATTTTGCCAAAAATCGGGCATTTTTAAGTTTTTCCAATATTACTTACGAATTAAGTTTGAGAGATTTTTTTTAAATACCATCAAATTAAACATGCAAAAACTCACATTTTGAAGAAAAAAAATTCCAAAAATCTTTTGGTAGCTAAACTGCATTTTTGCCAAACTTAAAGTTGTATTTTTGGATTTAAATCGCGATATTTTTGTGTACTGTAATAAAGATTATTTAATTAATCATATTAATTACAATAATTTTTAATCAATGTGCTTTTATTATGTACATTTTTTCAGAGTATATAATCTGAACTTGGATTCCCATATGAGTTAACTATCAATTAATATAGAAATAAAATGTTGACCATAACTTTATAACTTAATAAAAATATACTTTGAGCAAAAAAAAAAATGGTGTTTTATTTTAGGTATTAATTTTTATTATAATGTAACCTACCTATTAAATTGTTTATTAATTATTATAATATAAAATGATGTAAATAATGTGTTACGTGCCTACAATAATGTATAAGTATTAATTATACCAGAGGAATAAGGGTAGAGTATTATTTAAAATAGGTGTTTTTGCAAATAAATTAATTTGAAGGTACCTACTATAAAAATGGCTCGAAATTAATTTGTAAGTTATAGTCGTAAAACTTCAAAATGCTTGAAAAAATCGTGTTTTTGAGTTTAAGATCCTAATTTTTTCGATATTTTTATTCTTGGATATCACAGCTGAAAAAAAAATTCAAAATCGCCTCGATCATTTCCTAGTAAACTTGTTGATCAATAATAATCCTTTTTAAAAATTAAAATCTGTCGAACCAAATTCTTCCAGTTTTGTCCAGCTTATTGGTCTAAAAGTCACTTTTTTTTCATCGGCTAATATATTATTATTTTCTATATATTTCGTGCAATTAATTTGTCGTTGGTCCTAGGAACCTAAATGTTGTGGTTTGAAAATTGTTTTAATTAAATGTATTACTTTAATAAGTAAAGGCTCTGTCAAACTGAACACGTTACAACGCGCGTTAAAGCGGTAAATGGCTAGTCGGCCGCGGCGTGGTGCTTTCACGCTCGTGAATAAGCCGCGTTGTAACAAATTTTAAAATCACTCGACTTGAAATTAACGCTTTCTGTTTGACAGAGCCTTAATCGTCGTAGTTTTATAATATTTATTTTAATTTGAAAGAAGTAAAGTTTATTATACATATTTTATATTATATCATATAGTTCTAAGCTGACCGTTATTTCATTAAAATAGGTTAAGATAGGTTTCGCAATTAAACTACAACTTAAATATTTAATTTAATATTTATTTCACTTTTTTTCGTAAAATTCCAGCTGAAGACAATTAATCATTGCACATTAATTTAAATTGATATATATTGTACCCTTATACACATTAATTATTTAGACATTCTACTTTTTAATAATCTAAAACAATTCAAAACATAGGTTAGTTATAAATAGTTATAATAAATAATAACAATACAAAATTCATTATTATTCATAAAAATATATAAAAATTAGTAGCTAATCTTAAAAAAAATCGTTTAATTCTTAGTCTTACCAATTAAAATTTCTAAAAAGTTTACAAATTAAAAAAAGCTTAATTAAAAATTCTAGATGTGGAATACAATCTTCTTCAATAATAAGTGAATGCATTATATTTGTTAATTTTGCGTTTTTTTCATTATACCCTATAATAAGTATTATAAATGTAAAACGTTCATTATATCGTTTAGAAATAGAAAAAAATTCAACATTTTAAAAATACCTTTTCTTTTCAAAATTTAAATTTTTTAAAATTAACGCAACGACTTGCCCCCTGAATTATTGTCACAATTCAATTTTATAATAGGTATTTTTTCTATAGAACCAAAATTGAACGAGTTGTACTCAGACTTTATAAACACGTTTTGTCTATGTCGTACGACGTGCATAAGATGTAGACAACACATGCGGGTGTGACGTCCTTAAGGAATTAGTAGATTTAGACTTATGCATCATGTTCCTTCAAGACCTCAACTGCCAGTTCTAGGAAGTGATGAAATACCGCTATAAAAAAAAAAAGTACTTACAATCAAGCTTATGTATAATATTTGCCCTGTTCTCTAGAAATTAATTTTTCAATGACTGAATTTATTGAGATATTTTTATTTAATTATGATAGACCATTAAAAAAAAAAAAAAAATAAGGTACTAGATCAAAATTAACCACTATGTAATTAATTAATTCATAAAAGTGTATAACATTCATTTTGATTTGTTTTACTTTGATCATGCTAATAAATTTCATTAGTATATTTTGGGTATACAACTCTTATATATATATATAATTCTTTATGTAGGTATAATCTTAACCACCTGATTTAGTTTTATAACAATGCATGCATGTTAATTTTTGGCATATTTTATTTTAAGAGAATTTTAATACTGCTTATTTTAAGGTGTTCACCATTTCCAACTTTTATTAAGTAATATATTTTATTTCGGTTGTATTATGTATAAATTATAAAATTGAGTTTTTTTACAATTTACATGTTGGCTCATCTTTATGATCTTAATCTGATTTTTTATTTTAATACTGATAAATATATAATGATTTTCCACAGATATATATAATAACTAAATAGCTGACTTCTTCTTATCAATGGCGCTGGTGTACAACTTGGGCAATGTTTAATAATCGTTAGAAAGGTAATATGATAATAAACAACAACATTTCATATTAAACAAACCCGTTGCCAATCAAAACGATTAAAAAATGATAAGAATTTGTAAACATTGCCCAAGTGACAAATAGCGTTGGGCATCATAATTCAATAATGTTGTTGTATATGGAGTCTGCTATCTAGTTATTAATTATTATATATATCTGTGTAATTTTCATATAAAAAGTGATTACTTTATCAAAAATCGTCATCATTATAAATGCTTTTATTTAAAGATTTCTAAATTTATATTACCTATTTCATAATATGAAGCAAAATATTATGTAAAATACCTATTTTGATACATTAAAATTAAACTTTGGATAAGTAATTATTTGGTTATAAGTACCTATTTGATATGGATTATTATATAGATTATTTTAGATTATTCACTGATTACTTAAGTAAAAATGGAGAAAAGCATCTATTTCATGTTTTCCTAAAAAAAAAATATTCAGTGTACTTATGTATTAAGTTCAATATAAACTACATTTCTTTAACAATTTTTGTGAACAAACGATTTTATCATGTTGTAAGTTATAACATTTTAAGTTTTTAATTAAGATTATACCCACATGGGTATCTCTATCCTATAAACGCATAATATAGCCTAATTTATATTATGAATAATCCATTGAACTCTGTTTTGTTTAATATTAGAGTTAATATTATAGTCATGTTATAAAATGTCGAGTAAAAATATTGTTTAGCGAATCTCATAGGTTTATTTATATTTTAAATTTAAAAGGAGTTATGCTCATTTTGAAATGTACAAGCAATTTAACATTTTTGAATGCTCATAATTTGATATAAAATTAAAAATGTATTAAAAACCTATGAGATTCACTAGAGACTAGACAATATTCTTACTTGATTTACTGATAATTCACCCTAGTATGAATACCGACCGTTTCTAAGGAGTTCAGTATAGGCAATTTTCTAATTGTACGCAGCGGTCGTGTAAATGTGTGCCTGTAAGTGATCATTAGTGTGAGTGACAGTATAAAATAAATAGTGGAGCGCACCCGCACATGAAAGTAATGCAGCACTTAACACACTAATTATAAATGTGAATTTTAGTGAAACACTCTAACTTAATTTCGTATTTGCAATAATTTAGCTTGCTGAGTGACATTACAGTATGAACACTTATTATACAAAATATTGAAGAGAAGAAGTTTATCTAGACTTGTATATTAGTCGATTTTTGATGTTTATTTTCAATGTCCAATATTTAGATCGAAACTTATGATATTTTACTTGTTGAATTTCAATTATTGAGTTTAGTAATTAAAATATCGAAAATTGACTTTTAAACGGGCATAGATTAACTTATCTTCTACAATATTGATAATAGGTGTATTTCAATCCGCTCAATAAACCATATTATTTGAAATATAAAATACATATTCATAGAATTTTTCAATACTATTCATACCACTTAAGCAAAACAGAGTTAAATGGATTTTTCAGAACGTATGTTTTGCTGTGTTTTTATGCGTTTGTAAGGTGAAGACAACGCATACGTGTTAGCGTCTTCGTAAGTACTATTGTCTATTTATAAAACAACTTAAAAACAGTAACCAATTTAGATAGTAAGTCTACTGGCAACTGCTATTAGTAATTATCCCACCCATAGAATTTGGTATAGAATATTGCACTTTTTATCATCTAGCCACAAATGTATCATATTTTCCAAATACATTTGCTTATTTAACATTTATTGAATGTAGTCGGAATATAGTATGAGTAAAATTCTAATATTTAGTAACAGCATTACAAATGTATTAGCATGGGATTGTGCACAATTCACACGAATTAAAAATAAACGAATTGAAAGTTTTTAAATTTAAGTTTCGAATTTTAATCCATTTTCTTCTTATTATTTTTATGGAATTCTTGACACACTGCTTTCCTAGCTACAAACACGTCGTAGATAATATTTTTTAGGTCATTTTTAACTTATCTCTAGGAGACCAACAAAAAAATATTTTAAAATTTGTATTTCAAATTGAATCAACGACTGAATTTCAAAAACAAATTTTTATTCTATAATGTAAATAGGTATTTTAAGTGAATTTTTTAGGGTATAAATTAATAAATAAATAGCCCTAAATTAATAACATATGTATTATAAATGAAAATAATCAACAGTGCCTAAAATGTATTAAAACATGATGTTTGTGAAGCAAATTAACAAAACGCTCTCTGGTGGAAATAATTTGTAACTTCCGATTGTATAAATATAGTTTTATATTGGTAAGGTTATTTTTTCCAAAAACATAATTTTGTTATTGAAACTTTATACGCTGGTGAGTACAGTTTCTACTATTACTATCAAATACATTCACTTCACTTAGAGCAAAATGTATACGAAATGTCGAAGAAATACATACACGCTAATAATTGTAACCTGAGTACCAGAATCGACTTAGGGTTTAACCCGCCTAACCATCAGTAGGGCCGTACATGTTTTTGCCAAAAATCGACCTTTTGGTTTTTGCCCAAATGACTTTTTTTACCCAAACACAAAAAAGAGTGATTTGGTTTTCGCCCAAAGAAAATAATTCATAGCAAATAAAAAAAACATTTTGGTTACCACTGTATTTTTTCAGATTCTGAATGGAACGATGAATGTATTGTTTTTACAGCGATGTGTTTTTTTTAAAATTTTTTTTTGTTTGTCATCACCTTTTAGGATAGTAAAAGTGCCTGGATTTTCTTCAACAGTATCTTTTCTGTTGGTCAGGAAAGTGAATCTAGTTGGTACTTGGGGGTTCAAAAGTAACAATTTTCCAGTAGTTTTCAAAAACGCCGTGAAAAACAAAAGAAAAATTAAGGAAAAATGGGAATTTTTACGCAAAATCAACTTTTTGCTAAATTGATTTTGGTTTTTAGTGTTACTCTAAAACAAATGACCCAAGATACATGAAAATTTTACTGAATATTTATATTAGCATTTTCTATACACCATGCCTTTTTTTAAATATTTTGACTTATTTTGAGCTGTTTAGAGACATTTTCAGTTTCCAATTTTTAAAACTTTATTCTACAAATATCAATAAAATTGTATTTGTTGGGTACAAACTCTTAAAAATTTAATAGAAGGCTCCTAATATATTGTTTCAAAGACAGATGAAAAATATTAAAAATCCAAAGTTACAATTTTTTTTATACAAGCATTTAAAGTTCAAATATTGATAAAATACGTAAAAATGACGATAAAATCATTTTGAGTTAGAAATTCATAAAAAATTTTCTTTTTAAATCTAAGATTTGAAAATGTAATGCAAGATTCCTCATACATTTGTCTACCTTTATCAAAAAAAAATAATGTCTTCAAGCAAATTAAATTAAATTTTTATAAGATTTTGAAGTTCATATTTTTATGATATTGGATATTCACTCGATGTCTCATGAAGCAATTTTGTTTTGTTATTTTGTTGTTATTCAAAATCGAATAACTGTAGATACATGACAATTATACTGAATGATTATTATTTCATTTTTTATACACGATAAAATTTTGAAAATATTTTTACTTTTTTTGAGCTGATTACAGACATTGATAGTTTTAAATTTTTTAAATTTTTTTTCTATAAATAACAATAAAGTTTAATCTGTTGGGTCAAAAAAAGTGTAAAAATTTAATACAAAGCTCCTAATATTTTGTTGTTACAATAGCAGTTGAAAAATATTAAAAATATATAGGCAGAATTTTTTTTATAAGCATTTAAAGATCAAATTTATTAAATTTAAAATTGAATAATTATTTTGTAGTTAAAAATGTATAAAATGTCCAACTTTTATTTTTAAGGATTGAAAATTTAAAACAAGGTTCCACGTAAATAGGTTATATATAAATTACTTTATTCACAATAATATTATCAAATATACTTTGTAGTATCATGACCGTTTTCGCTTAGAATCGTTTTTTTTATACAATGATATTATATCATTGAATTCAAATTGAACGCCATCTATTACAGTGACCCACTTGTAACCTACTGTACAGCAGAGCGACATCCACTTACCCACCTTTTTTTTATTGAAAATGAATCTATATACGTACTTACATAATATTTAATAAAAACATAGGTTTGTGAGTTTTAAACATTTTAAAAAAATAGCATAATAATAAAAATCAAATTATTTTGTAAAAGTGGCATTTAGATTTTATAAATTCGTATATTGAAGCCGTGCAGATTTGTATTTCGTATTATTTGATTAATTAATTTCTTGTCGCTTGTATTCTTTCGAAATTTTCAAAAAATGTGCACTATTAATTTCAACATAAATGTCGACTTGAACTTTTAGAATAATATTCATGGCATGATATACGGTAATTTTGTATTGATATTTTTATTAAAGTGCGAGTGAAATGATTCGCATGTAATTGTAGTAATAACTTAAGATTTGAAGAGTTACATGCCCAAAGCTTAAGATGAAATGTACTGTCTTCTGAAATATAATGTACCGTATATTGTATCCGTACATTCAGCGCAGTTATCGATTATAACTTTATCGACGAAATTATGGTGTATATTTAATTTATAATATGGGGTTTCCTCCACTTTTAACTGGAATGCATTTTATTGTTTTTTTTTTATATTAGTAGACAGTGGTAACCAAAATGTTTTTTCGTTTACTATAATTAATATTTCTTTGGGCGAAAACCAAAAGGTCGATTTTGGGCGAAAACCGGTCCGCCCATCAGTAGAACACACGATTTAAGATAGTAGGTTGCCCATCGATCCGTTATTAAAGTGCTGATGTAGGAGTTCATTATCTAGTTAATTCTGTTTACACGGACTAGAATATATCTTAGTCCGTGTTACAGTTTAAGATGGAATGGTTGCGCGTCAACGTATTAAGCTTAATGAGACCATGCAATGTACTCATATGAGTTTACTGACAGTTAGTGTTATCTTGTGGCGACTTTATATATTTTACTAAACTGTGCTAAAAACAGTAATTGTATTTTGATATAATGTTTATTTACTATATCTAAATCTCTCAGAGGTATCTCAATTACTCATGACTACTAGATCGCATTAAGAGCTATAGTGCCTTTCGTTGCAACATAGAATAATGTTGCAACTGCGACTCGACGCTAACGCGCCTCGAGGTGTTTTTTATTAGTGTTTCCAAAACTAGCGCGTAACCATGCGCGGAAAATTTAAAATTTATTCTGTATATATATTGTTCTGAGCCCGATCTGAGAAATCCACGGAATGTCGTATCCCTGGTAAAATAGACCTATAAAGTAATGGACAGCGCTTAGAGAGAGAAGTCAGGTGTACGATATAGAGTGAGCGAGACAAGAAACAAAGTAGTAAATTACAGCGTGACTAAGAAAATTACTGAAGTTTCTTCCGCGATTTACTACCTTATGTCTTTCTCTCTTCGTTCTCCCCGTTTTCTTTCTCGGTTACATTATTCCCTAGCATTGATGGCAGGGCGGAGTGGAATGCGCTGTCCATTTATTTAGTTTATAGGTTTATGTTATGAACATAGGTTCGTTGATTAACCTGTATAAAATTTAATTTGATTAACCCTGTTTTAACTCTTGGTCCAGGCCCTGGTTCTGATATCTGGTAGCATTATACAATTAATAGAATATATTATGAATAAATTAAAAATCTTTATTTATATAAAATATTTATTTATTAAAAAAAACGAAAAACGAAATAGTAATAAATAGTAATTAATAGACAATTATCATTTTGTTAATGATAAAAATCTTGAGCTAGAAGATTTGGTATTGTAAACTACTTCCTGAATGGCTTAAATTGATTCTACAGACTGTCGATATACAAAGTGCCATATCTATATTGCTCTATAATTTTTAATATATCAACTGCAAGTGTCAGACAGAGACACAAAAAAATCATGGTTATGCCACTATTAGATGATACACAATGTATGG
Organism: Macrosiphum rosae; assembly: GCA_016617965.1. NCBI lineage: Eukaryota > Metazoa > Arthropoda > Insecta > Hemiptera > Aphididae > Macrosiphum > Macrosiphum rosae. Next base: position 26,907 of record WHPZ01590018.1, read on the forward strand.
AATAATTTACGTACATTGATGTAAATATTCTACCTAACTACAATTAACAGATAGAGTAGATAGAAGTATTCTGTATATAGCTTATAATATTATAATAAACTATGCACAGAATATACTTCTACTCTGTCTGTTACTTGTAGTTAGGTAGAATATTTACATCAATGTACGTAAATTATTCCATACATTGTGTATCATCTAATAGTGGCATAACCATGATTTTTTTGGGGGGGAGGGGGTTGATAATGTTTTTTTAAAAAGTTGGTTGAACAAGAACCTCCCATAAATTTAGCATACTGGTGTCAAGGTTCCTGTACGGCTATACAAATTTATATTTGTCATAGACCATAGGAATAATTTTTTTATTTCGTTAGAATGTCGGGGGATTAGATAGTTACAGTCTCCCTTCACTACCCTGGCTATGTCACTGCTATTTAAGATGAGTTATTTTTATAAATATTTATTGATAATTAAATTACCAACGTTGCAAGATAATCTATTAGATTATTCATGCTTGAAGAATATAATTTTATTTATCTACAATGTTAAAAAAATAATTGTTAGTTGTTCTTCTTGTCATATTTTAATTTTGTAGACACATATTAGATTATCATATTTACATTTTTTTTCAGATTGATGGCAAAATTCTCAAAAAAAATTGTTAGTAAAAGCTTATATGTTTTTATTTTAAAAGAATCTACTCCACATCTATTAAATATGTAAGTAAATACTAATATTTGTAATATTAACTATTTTGGTATTATTTTGTCTAAATTAAGTTAACTATCAAAACTCACTGCACCCTATAAAACCAGCAAACAGAAATTTGCTATGTCGTACATGTGTAAGACGGAGACAACACATGCTGGTGCGACATCCTCTTAAATTGTTAGAATATACCACAAAAAGTTGATAACTGTTTAAATAAATTGGTGAAACTAAATCCAATATGAAAACAATATTTACCATGTAACATATACACGACACTGGCCGTGAATGTGTTAATTGCTTAAAAAAAATAAACTAAAATTAGTTGTGCATTAGGTCAATATTGTAATCGACTTTTTGTGTGGAATGAATTAATTGAATTCATGTTTAAGTATTTAACACATCCATGACAGTGGCATGCTCAATGACAAAGTATACTAGACTGTTTCAGTATAGCAGAGCAGTTTCATAGTTGTTTTTATGATTACTTTTAGTCACTATGTAATTTTTTTTAGATTTAGCCCCTTCCAGCCCTGTAATTTGAACCTAGAATTTACAATCCATAAATTTTAATTTCATAAGTATAAAACTACAAAGGCATACAAAAAAGACAAACTTGGTGATAAAGATTTTTTAGAAGAACATAAAATGTCTATACTTATCTATAATTATTTAAAATTATAAAAACTACTTGCATCAAATTATTATACAATATAATAATGATATTACCTATTATGATAAGCCAGAAAATATACAATTTTATTTTTAAAACTTAATTTTTGAATCTTAAGTTCTAGATATATAGTTAATAATTAAAATATTTTTACTCTTAAGTATTAAATTAGGCATTTTTTTTTTTTTATAAATGAATGCTATATGATAGTTAATGTTTTTTAATTATTTTTTTTTAGTTTCATGGATGCTGGTGGTTGGAATTTAATTTATAATTGGTTAAAAGATGCTGTAGAAACTGATAACATTATACTAATTCAGGATCTATTAACAATTTTTCATATTGTACCTGTAACAATGGAACGACTGAAAGCAAATGGTGGGCCAAAATTAGTCAAAAAGTTATCCAAAACTCATATTGACATAGGTATATATTATATAAATTATATTTCAATTTATTTGAGTTTTGCCATTTAATATATTAATGTTAAAACACTTACAATATCTAAAATTATACTATTGTATGACATTAGAAATGGTGAGTACTTCTAATAATTTTTTTCTATTAAAATTTCAGAAGTGAAATCACTCGCACAACAATTAGTTGAAAAATGGTTAAAAGTAGTTAAAACTGAACAATGGCATAGTATGATGAGTGATAAAGAAAGCCTTACAAAACATGATACGTCGGATAACTTAAAATCTGAAGCTGGAGGAAATTTAATTGTAAGTGTACCTATATTAGATACTGGAGCTTCTACAGATTCGATGAATGATAGTTCTACTTCAGATTGTAAAACAAAAATTGACAAACCTAAGAATAAATGTGAAAATGAAAAAGTCAAAGATAAAACTAAAAAAGAAAAAAATATCTTGAATATTAAAGTTGATCTTGATAAAAATAAAGAAAAACCAAAACCTGAAAAAGAAAAGGTGAAAGATGATTCTGATGATGCCAAAGAGAAAAAACGGCGCATAAAAGAAAAAAATGGAAATCCATTTTTAAGAATAATCGGAGAAATGACTGATGAAAAATCTGATGAAGACAAACAAATAGAAAATGATACTTCAAATTTAACCAAACATACAAGTCGAAGAAAACAAAATTTGAAAAATATTTCATCAGGAGAAAGATTCACAAAATTAAAATTATCCAATGATGGTAAAAAAAGCAGTGATCCTAATTCTAGCTCAGACATAAAAAAAGAATTGCGACCGTTACCCCCACCAGTTTCTAAACCTAAATTACCAGAATCTAAGACAATTTTAGAGAAAAAAAATTATTCTATTCATGTAGAAAAAAAAGAATATGTGGGTGAGAAGAAACCAACTGTTAAAACTTTTAAGTCAAAATTTCGAAGTACCGGTCTAGAAGAACAAGCCCCACCTCCGCCTCATCCTAAATCTAAAGCACAATCTAAAAAGTCAACCAAGAGTTTATCACCTTTACCATTATCAAAAGCTGAAAAAAGAAGTTTGTCGCCTCCATCAGATTCTCTAAGTGAAAAGAAACTAAAGAGCTCTCCTTCGGACACCAAGAAACTACCACGTAAGATCTTCTTATATTTTACAATTTATTTTTATTCAACTATGATAACATAACTTGAGTGTCAGTGCTTAATATAAATTTGAAATAATATTTAGACTTGGAACAATTTTGAAACTTTCTATTTTGAAGTGGCTATTTAATTAAAATTCCCTTAAATGCATAGAAAAAATGATTATTTATTGCTAAATTAAATAGTTATAGAATATAATTAATAGTACTATAACTTATACTATAAAATATTAACATAAAGAGATTATAAATTTAAATAAAATATCAAACAAATTTTTACTTACTTGAATATTTTTTTTTGACGAAGCCAATTTTCTACAATTCAAACAATGTATACCTAATGTCATATTGTTCTGTAGTATGACCTAATTATTTTCTATAAAGTACTAAATGTTTATTAATATTATCACTGACACTGATTAATTAACCAATATTTGTTTCTGGAAAATGTATTTTAAACAATGAATGAATAATTGTTGTGACAAGTTACATTTCAGGATAAACTTCAGGTGTCTAATGGAACACCTACGGAAATGATCTCTTTAAACTTATTATATTTTTGTGTATCCATGTATGTATGCATGAATATATGTAAATGTTTTACATATAATATGTATACACTTAAATCCAATTTTAACACATGGTTGATTCGTAGTTACCCCCCCCCCCCTATTTCAAACAACATGGAAAAAGAGTCTTAAACAGACTTTAACAGTGATATTGGAAATTTGTAATTGTAAATTGAACTGTCTAACATGGTGATAAGGTAAGTGATAAAATTATCTGGTTAATTTGTATGTTAGTTGGAATCAGAGGCGTGCTGAATAGTAATTTTTTGAGTCAATTGCTTCAGGGAAAATTCTGGTAGGTGGGTGGGTGTGTTAGTATAGATGTGCAACTTATACCTAAAAAAACTTAATAATATTTATTATTTTGAATAGTAAAAAAAAAAATAGTGAAAAAACATTTGGTGGTGGGGAGGGGTATCAAATTGTATAGTTTGCCTCAGGTCTGCTTGTCAGTTCGGCACGCCACTGGTTGGAATCAATATAATATATATCATTTGTTATCTCAAACTATTTTATTAGTAATCAATACATTATTAAAATATAAACAGCTAATATGGTTTGGTTTGAATATTTCTGATTATTATTTAGTGATCAAATAGTTAATTTAGTCAAGTTAAATTACTGAAGTTATAACCTAAATAACAGTTGATCCACATCTCAAGGATTAGGATATATTTGAGCTTGTAATTACATTTTGTTGCTATATAAAGACACATTAGGTATTATATTAAATTTGTATATACGTAAATTCTAATTTTAGACACCATAAATATTTTCTGTTAGGTTCATCAAATACATTAGATTGAGTGGATATATTATCAAACTTTTAAAGGTAAAAACATCCTCTGTTCGGTTTTTAAGCAAGTTCCAGTAATTTTTTAACTAATATTTTATTTAAACTATTAAACTATTGAAGTATCATCAAAACGCAGATAATGTTCTTACCTTTAAGAGGTTGTCAGTATAATATTTGTTTTTTTCTCGGATACATGCACAACATGGTAAACTTACATTCAACATAATGAATATTGTGTTAGCTAAAGTATTGAAGTGAATTGACCTAATATCCAATTAGGAGTTTTAAGAACAATTTTTGTGTTACTATGTTGGTTTATTTTTTGATATTTAAATTGTATTGTAACACGTGTACATTTTTAAATTGCAATGTTCGTCATAGGTACTTGTAACTTGTATAAATATTGAATTATCATAAAAAATCCAACGCCCAAACACAGTTAATGTGCCTAACTTTAAGTTTGATTATAAGTCAATTCACTATAAATATTAAAGCTAACAACTCAAAATTAATCCTGCTGAACACATTTCCTATTTTGTCTATTTAAAACAAAATAATGTATGTGGATAATATCATCTTTGACTTTACAATAATATCCAAAAATTAGCCAGTAATTTACAAAATATGAAAATGTTGATAATTTTTCAATGTTTCTCCCTATAGGCTATAGACTAAATAAATTTACTTGTGCATAATTTCGAGATAAATGATAATCTATTTGTATATATAAAAATTAATGTTTGTCTGTCTGTGTGTCCTTTGATTGCCATGGGTTTTGAAGCTATTAAAATAATAATTATTGGTTGCCAGGCAACAAAGTGCACGGGATCATTTGGTACAGAGATAGATAAGATCTCTGGGCAGAAGATAGGCTACTTAAAAGAGGGAGAGGACTAACCCAGGGAGGTGCTCAAACAGAGATTTTGAGATTTCAAATGGAAATTTTTGTTTTTAAATGGTTTCCATGGGTTTTGAAGCTATTATAATAATAATTATTGGTTTCCGGGCAACAAAGTGCACGGGATCAATTAGTGTAATATATAAATTCAAAATAATATGCTTTAAATGATTACAAAGAATAAAATATATATATTAATAAAAATGAATTAAGAATTACATGGTTGTATAGTCAGTTTTTAAAAACTAGAATATTAGTCATATTATTTTAGTTTTGATTAAATCATTATAAATATTATGTATTTTGTATTTGTCCAGGTAATAATAACTTGGAGAAGCGTCGTCTCACTGGATTGAAGTTCATTTTCATAAATATACACAGAATGTAAAAACTGTGATATTAAATTAGTTTTTAAGTTTTATTAGCATGTCTGACGCAACCCATGTTTGTGTCTCATGCAAATAAACACATTACTAATTTCAGATACAATATTTGTTTATTTTTTCATATTCCTATAAAGATGATAAACATATATAAATTTGTCTTTCAAAGGGGATCATACATCTCTACATACGACCCATGGTTCATGAAATGGACGGACAACGAGGAAGATGCTGCTTGTGATCATTGTTTTTTCATCGACGCTACAACAGTAATCATTTGAAGCATTGATGTATATTAGATGTTTTGTTTATGTTACTTTAGTTAATTTACAAACATTTTCAAGAACAGATAGTGATATGTTTAATATCCAAAATCTGGACCAAAACTACGCAAACAGTAGTTATAGGCTATTTGAGGTAAACATTTTTTGACTATTTCTATACTCGCAAAAAGAAAAACAACAAACTTTACGTTAACATTATATGTGTTTTGACAACATTGTTAGCATACAATAATAATATAAGCTTCCAATGAATAAATCAAGTATGTCAATGTTCATTTCAGTTAATGTATGTCATGGTCATTGTCTTGTAATATCACAGTATACTAAATAAGAAATGTGATTTATGTAGTATTCCCACCTACTGTACACAAACAGATCATTAGGTGTGGTAAAGTTGCACTGTAGCTTACTAAGGGTGGGAAAGAGACAAATGCTGACCAACACTTGTTGACGCTGAGTTCTAAGTTTATATTTGGTATATGGATTCTTTGAAAGTTTGAACCTTTCAACGCTAAGTGCTAAGTTTATATTTGGTATAGAGATTCATTGAACCTTCAAAACAATTGCAACGTATGGACACATTATTCAATATCCTAATCACTATTATTTATCTCCAAACGTACCTACTTCAATTTTAAAATAACCACCTATAAATGAATTATACATTTTCCCAAAGATGATTAATTGATTTGATTTAATTCAAATATTTTATAATAGAATAGAAATACATACCACGCCCTAATCCTTCAATAAAACTATATATTTTAATTTGAAAATCTATGCTTTTAAGAAACATATATAAGCTTTAAATTTATTATAATATTATGTGATAAAATATTCGCATATTAAAAGTAAAATAAGAATTTTTAGATATTGACTAACTTACATACTGACATTTGCATATGAATTGTATTGTAAGGTATAACATTTTCTAAGCATAAAATCAGTTTTTATTTAAGAAGTATAGATAATTAAAATCCATAAAATATAAATATAATTTTAAGTTTTTTGATTGAAAGGAAAATACAATTGATATTTAGAAAACATGTATTTACTTAAATGCTTAATAATTATGTTCATTGTTATCTGAAGAAGTTGTTTGATTAAGATGACGCTACACAGATATTTCATGTCTCCGTCTGACAAGTGCATAACATAGCAAATTTACGCTCAGCATATCACGTTTAACTCGGTTAATTGAAAAATTAGAGTGAATCGGCCTATTATGAAACTTGATGGTAAGAACATTATCTGTGTTTGTATGTGGGTTTTTACAATAATTCAGTTTTTAAGTGAGTTATGAGCATTTTTAATTTACGCTATTATACACGGAGACTTACTAAAAAATTGAACCAACATATAAAACCCACGTAAAAACAGATAATGTACTTACCATCAAGTTTTATAATAGGTTGGTTCATTTTAATTTTAAGCTATAATGGAGCTAAACGCGTTCTCCTGAGGGTAAATTTGGTATGTTACGCACTTGTAAGACGAAGACAACAAATGGCCGTGTAGCGTTCTCTTAAATAATAAACTTAATAAGATCATGCTGAGTAGGTATTCACATACCTGAACTGAGAATTTAAAATTAAAATATGTGTTAGCAGTTGCGGTGACAGATATGTTTTATCGGGGGGCCATACGGCGACACATTTTTTTCTGATGGGGCATTTATGTATTCGATCACCCACTAATTTGCTTATATCATATAATATTCAGAAAGTATTGCTAGAAATGTTTTGGGTATAATATGCTATATTTCAAAATAATCAATAAAAAATAGTTAAATAATTAATTAATTAATAAAATGTCTTTATTTACTTACATATTTTTAACATAATGGAATCCAAAGTAGGTAAAGGTATAACCTAAAGTACTTATATTATGTTTTCTATAAACTTGTAATAAACTTATATAACTTATGACATATGAATGTGTTATATGCACATTTATATTTTATGTTCATTGCAATTAAACAAATACAGAGATTGCTTTTTAAGTATCTAAATAGAAACATATTTTTATTGCCTATTAAAATAAAAATCAATAAATGCAATTTAATATGTTAGCATTATTTATTTTATTTTATTATTATGATTATATCTAAATATCAACATACCATTAGTTATTACTTATTAGTAGAGGCCGGATTTATATATGCTCTTAAAATCTTGAAAATAAGATGCTTCTATGCTCTATAATTTCATCAAAATAATCTTTTATATGCAAACTTAATAAATATTCTTTTTCATAAAAATGCGTTTAACACTGAAAAAAAACAAATAAAAGTAACATTTTATATTACAGTTATATTTAATCTATAATATGGTGACATACTGCCATACCGTTGTACCTATGGGCTATATTTAACTGTTGTAACACAAACTTATGAATTCAAAAAATAAAAATAAAAAATGATTGCATATAGTTGCATATACAACAGAATAATATTATGTATTCAAACTTAAATAATTCAGCCTTATGAACTAATAAAAATAAAAAACCTTATTATCTATTAGATTTTTAAAAAATATTAAAATTTGAACCCATATTGGCAATATATTCCTAAAAACATACTTTTTACACAAAGTATTCTTTAACCTTAAAATATTCTTTTTTATGCGCTAAAAAATGTTGTATATCAGTTCATAGGTAAATGAATCAACATTAAATTGTAGGGGGGCAAAGGAGGGGCAAAATCAAATGTTGGGGGGCACTTGCTCACCCTGGCCCCAGTGTAGCGCCGTCCCCGTGTGTTAGGATAAACATTTATGAGTTCTTGTAGATCACTAGATATTATTTGGTGTAACACTGATTTAGTTCATATTTAAAAAAGTATAGCATATATTTATTTATTTGATTAAAAAAAATAAAATATAGTAAAGAAATAGTGGCCCGGGAATATTAACTCAACATTATTTGTACATTAATTAAATCATACGATCACTTGGAACGAAACTTTTTAGTCTTGATGATATTTTCAATATAATTTAGTTTTTATAAAGAAGTTTATGAACATTTAATCTTTTTGAATTTTATTTTTTCTATTTACTTTGTATTCGTAAAATTTTTAATTAAAAATTATGGCTTTCTTTCAAAAAAGTAAGATACTTTTTTTTTTCATAAATATTAGTTTTTAAGTAAATTCAAATTATGTAAAAAAAATAATGTTATACAAAAACGTTAATATTTTTCGAAAACTTTGAAATACGTAATAGTGTAAAGGAGAAGTATATTATAATATTAACATTATTATGTCAGCAAAATTATATTAACATATAGTGTTCATAATATACATAACTTAAAATTAATCTAAATACTTTAATTATAATTTAAGTAATATCAGAATGTTTCAAGTTTAAACGAATAATATTTTTTGAGTAAAAAATAACGTCTGAAAATAAACCGTTTTATATTCGTTTGTTAAGTACTTTGATTATTTAATGTCATAAATTTGAACTTGTAACTTGAAACTGATAAAAATTGTATAAGAAATCTTGCATTACATTTTTAAGCCCTAAAAGTTGAAATGTATTGAATTTTGTTCGTGATTTGGACGAATTCAAAATTATATCGAAAATATTATCGTGTATAGATAGTCCTAATTTAAACATTTGTTGAAAATTTTAAATATCTCCCGTTATTCGTTTTTGAGTTAAAAATTGATTTCGTCAAAAACTGGTTTTGCGTAAAATTTATATTTTCATTTTTTGTTTTTCCCTGTTATTTTCATAAATGCTAATAATTTTTCATTTTTACCTTGTAAAAGTACCAACTAGAAGCAAATTGACATAAAAAAATTACCCCCTCTAAGTTGATGATCGAAGCTATTTTCTACTATATATCGTGTGTATTTATATAATAAAATTATACATTTATCACTCCGCAAGGAATCTAAAACAAAAAAATAAAATATTTTAAAAAACTTTTGACTGAAAGTTCATGTTTAGTAAATTAATTAGAAAAGTGCTGGGAAAGTGTTACTTTTGACTTGATAACTAGATCCAATTAAGACTAGTATCCATCATCAAAGTTAAAGAAAAAATAGTATTGCAATACTACAATAGTATTCCAGCTCATAATCTAAAGTATAATTATACAAAATACTTAGATTTACACAGATACAAAAATAAATAGTATAGTTACACTTAAAATAAAATAAGGTACCTATAGGTACATAATTTCAAGTATAGAATAATAGAATATAATATAACGATTTCCGTTAATATTAATAAGTTTTATAGTTTTCCTTATAGTATTAACAGTAAATATTTCGAGAGAGAAAAAAATGATATATATAGGTACCAAACAGATAATCTCATCTTTCAGTTTTATAATCAGGTAAATTGCACTTACTATGAATTTAGAAGAGCCCTGTATACAAAGTAAACAATAATTTGCATGTTGCGTGTATCGACACACTAGACAGATAACGAATTGACGTGAGAAATACTTTCTCAGAAATATGCAGTGGCGTATTTAGGGGGGGCAATTGCCCCGAGGCGCCAAATTCTGAGTCCTCAAAGGGGACCTCGCCGTTGCTAGAGGTTATAACAAAATTATTTTTTTATTTTATTGGATTTGTTGAGAAATTATATTAGTGATAACTGATAAGTGAATACCTGTATCTTCCTTATAATATCTTTTACATTTCTATGTAATATATATATATAAATATATAATACATTTTACTAAATTTTCGTAAAAAAAGGCTAAAATCAAAATTATAATTTGTTTATTTAATTTGGAATAGACGGAGTGTTAATGATAAAATAAAAGTGTTCTCTAAATTAGTGGAAGCATAAATTCAATAAGGGGAAAATATACATTTTGGGTTATCAATTATCACTTACATGGCTTGAAACCGATTGAAAAATTTCTGTTTTGGTTTCGATTTGTACACCGGTTTCCAATTTTTTTCGGTTTTGGCTTGGGATTTTGTCATTTGTTTCAGTTTTAAACGGTTTATACCGGTTTCAAGACCTGGAATATTTACGTTCATTCTTAGTT
>WHPZ01590019.1:4353-16836 GCA_016617965.1 Macrosiphum rosae
TGAATTCATAAGGCTGAATTATTTAAGTTTACATTGTTTTAATACATAATATTATTATGTTATTCAACAATATACAATACGTTTTTGTTTTTATTATTTAAAACATCATATTATTATTGGTTTTTAAGTTCATAAATCTGAAGTTTAGGTATGTAACTATGTGTTACACTCATTCATCTAAAATACAATTAAACAATATAGGTACACTAGTATATCATCATATTACCTATAGCCTATAGGTTAAATATGACTGTTTGAATATTTTTTTAACAATTAGGATAAATTTAACTATCTTATACATTTTATAAACTATTACTTTTATTTGTTTTTTCAGTATTTAATACATTTTTACGAAAAAGAATATTTTTTCATAAAAGAAATTTTTGCATATTAAAGAATATTTTGATGAAATTATAGAGCATAGAAACATCTTATTTCTAAGGTTTTAAGTGCATATAAATCCGGTCTCTAGTTATAAGAATAGGTAGGTATACCAATACAGGACACGGGCACCTATTTAAAGGTAATAAAATAATATATTAATATTATAATATATAATAGGGGGGTCGGGCGTTATATAGGTAAGATTGAAGCTAATACAGATATCTACAATAAGCAGATACCTTAAACACATAAGCCCCCCCCCTAGTTACGCAGATGAATTGACTACAGCTGAACTTTTAAAAAAAAAAAATTTATCAGTTGTAACCATTAGTCAATACCTACTCTATAGTATCTGCATAGACATATTAATAAATGGACTGCGCTTCCCACACACCCCACCTATGTCACCGTGAGACCAACATTGTTAGAAAGAGATCAAAGATATTATACATGTATATGAAAGAGATAAAGTATAGTTTAAAAAAATCAGATATCATGGAATGATAAGCAAAATTTGTAGGTGGAAAGTGGAAACATTTTTAAAAACAATGTTATTATGTTTACAATGTTTTTACTCCATAATATGTGATTTGTTCTTTTATGACCGTCTTTAGTTGAATGCTATCTATTTCTAACAATGTTGGTATGCGAACCTCTCTTTATACGATCAATCCATATTTTAATATGACTATGGTCCATAGTTACCACGCCCTTGCACTATAAAACACACGACGTAGTTGTGAATCCGGCTTTACTCTGAATAACCATTAAGTTCATGGTTCATATGCAATGATATACGTTCTATATATGTAGAATGGGGAGGGCAGGCTGAGGGGACTATAGCCCCCTCAAAATATTTTTTAGCTCCTAAAAAAATGCTCACTAAAAATGAAAAACCATGAAAATTCAAAATAAAAGTTTAATTTTTGAAGTAAGTACCTACCCATCTGTTACATTTAACAAATAATGTTTTTTTACTTGGAATGCATTGTCCTAGATCACCTAAAAAATAATTGACTTTGCATTGAAATCTGAGACCTAATAACTCCTAATCGTTCGTACCTAGGTCAATTTTAATCTTTCGTATATTCGAAATATTATAGGTACCTACCTACTTAAATTAATAATTGATATAATATATAGTTGTCAAAAAATACGAATGTTGGTATTCCTCAAATAAGTAGATTCCCACAATGCTAAATACACAAAAAATTATGTGTTTGTGTATTTATTCTTGGATAAATTTGCAAATTGGCCAAGTTTTGATAAAATTGTCACGTAACGCGCCAAGTGGTGGTTTTAGAATAACACATAATAATAGTTTAATATAATATTATAGATTAACGAATATGTTCGAAATTTGGGGTAATTATTTTTAAATGTAATAACATTTTTATATAATATATTATGTATAGTATAACAATCAGTGTTGTAAAAAGTATATAGTAATTACTCAAATACTTTTAAAATAAAGTATTTAAAATATAACCCAACTAATATAAGCAGTTAAGTAATTATAAAGTATAATAGCTGTTAAGCAAAAGCTTATTGCATATAATAACATATTTAGTTATTGACTAAATAAGCTAATTCTGGTACCGACGTACCGTTTCGATCGTTAACGACCATAAACTGGTTCCTGGAAATGAAAAAATATTTTAATTAAGCTATAGTCTCTTCAACAAGTCAACCATGTCTAATTACCAATATATTATCCCTACATTGCACTTATTGTAAATATTTTTTTTTATACAGATTGTACAAATAAAAAACAAATATGACAAAAAAAAAAAGCTATAAATTGACGAAAACCTTTATCTAATTGTCCATAAATGATAAATATATAGTATAATATTGTTGTAACGTTGAAGGATAACCACGACGGCACGGTATTTTTATTTAACAAGGATTATAATAGAAACAAATTAAGAAGTAAAAGAATACAAAAAAAGTATTCAATAAAATAGTATTCAATAGTAAAGTAAAGGATTTAAGATACCATTCAAATACTACAAAATAAAAAGTATTCAATACGAAAAAAAGTATTTGAATCAGGGTTTGAACCTGGTTTCAAAACCAATTTCAGAAAACTGGTATGACCGTTAAAACCGAAACCGAAAAAAATTGAAAACCAAAATCGAAAAAATTAAAAACCGGTATACAAAATCAAAACCGAAACCAAATTTTTTTCATTCGGTTTCAAGCCCTGATTTTGAATACTTTTACTCAAATACTTTACAACACTGATTTCAATATTATGGATTCAAAGAATAAACTGTTATTTACTAAATCACAGTAAGTTATGTAACAAACGACTGTTTATACGTTTGGATCCATGGGGAGGAGGTGTGCACGGTGTATAATGTCTTATATTTTGTATATTAACTAACCTAATCTATAATATACTACGTGTCTACGCGTACAACGGAGGTATAGCCGTATAGATAACGTAGTTTATTGTTCTAGACGTACGTGGCGGACATATTCCTGGCGCAAAGCTGGCGGGACCAGAGACTCCGGCTCCCGGAAAACATGAGCGAAGACTATCGCATACTGGATGTCGAATGGTTGCACGACATATGGCGACCCGATTGTTTCTTCAAAAACGCGAAAAAAGTCACGTTTCACGAGATGAGCATACCCAACCATTACTTGTGGCTGTACCACGACAAGACGCTGCTGTACATGTCAAAGTATAACGAATTTAAGATTAAGACAAACGGGGATGAAAGAAGAGCAAAACACGTGGCGTCTTCCCCAACATTTTCTGATATTTTTCATAACACATTACGTATATTATACTACGTACAGTTTACCTTTATCACCCACTTTCTCTTCTCAAATAATGCAATTATTCAAAATCTGATTTTTGAAATTTTGAAATATTCTTAAAATTGTAAATTTAAAATCAAAATTCGAACGAGTAGTTTTTGAGTTACAGTAGAGTCTCGCTAATCCGGTCATCGCTATTCCGGACATCCGGATAATCTAGACAATCTATATTTCGTACTTTAGTACTCATGTATAATGCGTATATATTCGGGAATACACATGATTAAGATATTATCGTTTCGATTGAATATAATTGTAAATCAATAAAATACATATTTTGAATTTGTATAATTACATAAGGTGTTTTTTTTTTATATTTATAAGTAAGTTTAAAAATAAGGTTATTCCGTTTAATCCGGATTTTCGATATTCCGGATAGAGTCCGAATTAGCGAGACTCTACTGTATTCAACTTTGCGTACTAGGTCCACGATATTAGGTTTGGGACATTTGGGGATTATCCGATGGTAATATGGACATTTTCGTAATCTATTTTATTCCATCAATATTTATAATTTGTAAAAAAAATAGTCCAAGTATAATAAATATTAGGTCCGATACCTAAGTATTACATCTATTTTATATTATTGTAAAACCGTTTTTAAGAACTATATCTTTAATATAAAAAGGGGGAAGTAGGTAACCACTTAACTGTAAAGTATAGGAATCGAGTAGGAGTCCTCGTCATTGAGATCACTGTAATGTATGTATTAAATTTGATATCAATCGCGAAGATTGGTTATACACCAGCCTATTATCTTATAAATATATTTCATTAAATCTATTAAAATTAATCTAAATGTATTAAAAATGCCATTGACCATTGTGTGTACAAATTATAATAATATACTTCAAAGTTTCGAATCTTATGAAAAATATTTTTAAATTTCTACAAAATGACTGAAACTTTAATCTTCGTTTAAATATTGAATTTGTCTAAATTTAAACTTAAAATAACTAAAAAAAATTATATTTTTTAAATTCTCAAAGTTTTTGACTGAGTCGACATTTTCTCATCAAAATTTAAAGAAAAAGAAATCTAATACGTCAAATGTCTAAATGATATAGTCATTATAGATATAGTTACATAAACATCATCAAAATTTTTTTTAAATATTATCGTGTAAGTATAGAAAATTATAATAGGCACATTTGGTGAAAATTTCAAGTATCTACAGTTGTTTATTTTAAAGTTACACAAAAAAAAAATTGATTTGTCAAAACAAATACCCGGTTATCCTTATTTTCAATTCATTTAATGATTTTATACAATGATGTGTACATATGATAATTAGTTAAAATAATGCTTCGATTTTAAACTGCAATGTTTTGTTCGATGGGAAAGTGGATCTAGTTGGTGCATTGGGGAGGTAAAAATTTAAAATCCTCAATAGTTTTCAAAAGCGCCAGGAAAAAAAAAATAAAGAAAAACAGGAATTTGTATGCAAAGGATTTTTAACTAAATTGATTTTGGTTTTTGGTGTAACACTTAAAAAAATTACAGTACATACATACTATTTTCACTGAATGTTTATATTAACATTTCTATTACATATCTTATCAAATTTAAAATTCAAAAATGGTTTTGTAGTTAAAAATGTAAAATAATTAATAAAATGTTCAACTTTTATAGCTAGGAATAAACATTTAAAACAAGGGTCCAAGAAAGACACATTTTTCTTATATTCAAATTTGGAAGAAACTACATATTAAATAACTAAGAATGACGATTTTAATTATTTTGTTAATTAATAAAAAGTACCTAATAACGATATAAATATTAAATATAATATAAAATATCCAGACTGACAAACCTGAAAGTTGAAACCATCTCCTCTCAGAATCGTTTTTCGTATACAATGATGTATTATAATATCATTGAATTTAAATTTAATACCATCCATTATATACAGTGACCCATTTGTAACCTTCTGTACAGCAGAGCGACATCCTCTTACCAGGTTTTTTTTATTGCTATCGAAAACTTCCTTTAAAAGTTTAAGATAAGATTGTAGTATTTTGTCTACTATATAGTACCTATGTCGTGTAAACAGACAAAAAAACACATTGGTATAGGTAAATAAATACATTCTAAAAAATGATCCACTAAATAATTTACAGAGAAAAGGGGGTGTTCTCATTTTAATACATCTTTAGTTAAATGAAAAGATTGGGATGAGGATGCCTGGTGAATCACTCCGTACAATGTTATTTGTTCTCGTAATTTACTGAACGGCGTATCCCAAACGAATTGCAGTATATTCACTTGTTAAATTAACAATAATTTAGGCGACAATCGACTCGATTGCTCTTATTTCGTCTAACCTGAGTACCTGACCCGTGCGGTATGCGCGTATATGACCTATATAATTTATACTAATCCAAGCACGATTTTTTTCCCTCACTAGATTGACGTTGGTATTATCGTGTGCGATGAAATTTGAATCGTATCCTCATGACACACAGATATGTTCGATGATGATCGAAAGCCGTGAGTGACAAATATTACTAAATAATAAAATAATATACCTTCAGGAACGAGTATATATTATAGACATACAGGTGTGGTGACCTGCATACTAAGTATTATTTGACTGCGGACACATATACGATATACCTATATTTGTTAAGAGGACGCTACCCATGTATTTGTTGTCTCCGTGACTCCGTCTTACACACGCACGAAATACCAAATTTCCATTCGCTAGTTTGAATAGTGTGTTGTTAGTTTTAATATTAGAGTGAATTGACCTATTATCATACTATTAGCTAAGAATTTTATCTGTGCTTAAGCGTTGGCGATTTTTAAATATTTAAGATATGTGTACGTGAAATATCAAAAATTTAAAATGCTCATATCTCGCTTGACAATTAAAATATCGAATAAAAACCAACGCTTAAGCACAGATAATGTTATTATCTAAATATGTTATAATAGGTCAATTCACTCTAGTATCAAAACTAACTACATACTATTTAAACTAGTGAACGACAATTTGCTATGTCGTGCGTGTGTAAGACGGAGACAACAAATGTATGGGTAGCGTCCTCTTAACGCATCTATAATGTTCCTATAAATTTGTAACTGATAAATTGATAAATTGATTAAAATTTTATTTTACTATTTGTTAGTTAAATGTAACAGCACCAATGGACTTATAAGTTATAAGTCACACACCCATTAATATAACACATTTAAGAAAATATGCTGGTCCTAGCTCATTATTTTTATGGTACCATCTATATTCTATACTCTATATAGTATATTAACGATAGTATATTATATTATTGAGTTTATTAATGAAATAAGTATATCTGATTTCCTCATTACCTATATACCTATATTTTTTATGCAGTAATATGCACTGACTATAATAAATATACTTGTTATATTGTACTAATATTTAACTTTTCAGTGTCTCACACAACTCACGATTTGGTTTTTATATGGAATATGACAGATCCATTAGTGGTAAATCCAGATATCGAATTACCTCAACTCGATATATCAAACAATATAACTACCGATTGCACAATAGAATACTCAACAGGTGTGAACAATATAATACTATTAATTAATATGTGAATAATACACCCGTTAAACACTATACAAACTACAAGGCCGGGAAGGCCCCCGGATCAACAGGGGAACTACCAAGGAAAACTACCTGTAGTTTTAAAATTGTTTTATATATATACATATTAACATATTTTTGTACAGACAACTATTGCCATTAAACTAATATCGTGGCTACAATGCCTGGGTACCCGGTTCGTAACAATAATATTGTTTTTGAAATTATGTTTTGATATCATTTAAATTTATAGTATTTTTTTCTACAAGTCTAGGTAAACATTTCAATAAAATTACAGTTTTTGAGATACCGCGTATTTTATTACATGGATCGTAGATAATATCTAGATAGGTAGGTATCTACAACATTTGTATTTAAACAAGAAGTACCTCAATCTTACAACATCGTTTTCCTGGTCTCCTCTATAATACCTCTAATGCACAGTTAAAAAATAATTATTATAGGAAGGTAATCAAAATTTAAATTGTATCGTTTTAAAACAATATTAAGCTCTTGCTGCTCCTGCTGTTTTTACTTTTTTTATTTCTTCCAGAACATTTCTAGCTTTATAGTTACTTGGTATTACAGTTACAGTCGCGTAATGCAATAAGTACCTAATAATATAGGTAACACATTTAATTATTATATAGTCATATGGATTACATAAGTTAACTAGGTACCTATATATAAATTTCCATCAAAAAGAATATAAAATATAGAATTCCTGATAAATGAAGAATATAATATACGTATAACTGGTATTTATTTTTTATAAATTCGAGTATTGGGAGAATGCTATTAAAATTAAAATAATAATTTGGAAAATAACCTGGATTGCGCGATTCAATTAGGTAGGTACCTATAATATTGTTTATAATTATTTATAGGGAATTTCACATGTTTGGCCGTGATGTTCAATTTACGAAGACGCTTAGGGTATCATTTATTCCACACGTACATTCCATCGGCGCTCATCGTTGTCATGTCGTGGATTTCGTTTTGGATAAAACCCGAGGCCATACCAGCTAGAGTTACGTTGGGCGTGACTTCGCTATTGACGCTCGGTAACGCGAAAATCGATCAAATTTATTAATAAGCCATATTAATCGTAAGAGTATTTAATTTTAAAAAAAAAACAATAATTTTCACACAGCCACTCAAAACACTCAGTCACAACAGTCCCTGCCACCTGTATCCTATGTGAAAGCTATCGACATATGGATGTCTTCGTGTTCAATTTTCGTTTTTCTATCCTTAATGGAATTCGCCGTCGTCAATAACTACATGGGACCGGTGGCGACCAAAGTGATGAAAGGATACTCAGAAGAAGACATCCGAGGAGGCGACGATTTCAAGGTATACTTTAGTACTGAACACAGATAAAAGCTATAGACTAGAACGAAAAAAACACATTAAAAATTATAATTTTGACTTATTGGTGTTTTCTGATTGGTGAATTTCTAAAGTACACTATTATATATCTACGATAGTATCAGGGTTTGTTGTCAATGTATAAAGCGTTATAATAGTACCTAATGGATATTGTGATATGATTAATTTGGAATTTATTATAAGTACCTATTATAGGTCAATTTTTTTTAATACCATAGATAAGTATATAATATGTCTTATACCTAGACTGACATACCGTCTTCGCTCAGAATCGTTTTTCTTATACAATGATATTATATCATTGAATTCAAATTTAATACCATCCATTATACAGTGACCCACTTGTAAACTACTGTACATCAGAGCACCTTTTTTTTTTTGTTAAGACTAGGTACCAGTTTGGATATTTAACAATTTAATAATTGCTTTTGAATTTGATTCAAGTAGTTCAGTTGATCAAAAATATAAATCTATAATTTATTATATGTATGAAAATATTTGAAAATATTAGACAATAGGCAAAGTAATAATTGCATATTAAATAATACAATATTATTATTAAATAAAAGGGGAAATTTCCGCATTAAAAATATATCTGGGGGAGGGGGGTCCACGATCCAATCAGCAGTCTGTATACCTAAGTTATAAATAAAGTTTGTATTTACCTACTATAATTTAATACAATTATATTAGACATAACAATAAATTATATTTTTAATGATAAAATAATGCATAATATGTTAAAAATCAGCGATATCCCCCCCCCCCCATGACAAAATCATTTGACCAACACTGACCTACATGAAAGTTTATATAAACACGCACTTTTGGAAAATATACTACGGTTAACACGGTTAATGTTGTTTATCTGTGATTGCTACACTCGCCTAGAGTACCTGTCCATTTTAACAGAAATATAGTTTAACTAGATCTAATTTCATGGTAATAAAATATTACCTTCTAAGTAATAACATGGTATACCTTGTGGTAAACACGGCTAAACCTTTCGATACCTAGACCAAAAAAACACGACGCCAACTATCCGGGATAGGACTAAGATACGTTCACATATAAGTGAACAGTGCAGAAACCCACCTTAACCAGTGTTCAATTTTAGGCAGTTTTATCCACGCATTTATAAGAGCCACTAAATCGTTCAACCACTTGTAACCCACTTTCATTATTATGCATATATTTTTATATATTGTTATATTATATTTAATCAAAGTTTTCTAATAATAAATATCACTGTTGGACGCAAGCCCAGATTAAGATAATTTTGGACCCTGGACCAAGTAATAATATATCCTTTATCCATATATTAGGTATGTATAGGAAACGTACCATCCGCCAGTGGCCCACTATTGTTCAATATCCGTCGTGGACTCGGGACCATGCCCCTTCCCCTTAATCCAGGCTTGGCCGGATGTCTGGTAAATAATAAGTGGTAACCTATATAGCAGTAGTTTCCAAATGGCGGTAAGAGGACGAACTTTTTTTGATTTCGCATCACTTTCTTCGGATGAACATTAAATACATTTTGATGGCCCCCAAAAACATAATAAATTCGTAAAGTGCAGGCCTTACAAAAATATAAATTAGTGATCCTTGCTACGATATAGGTTATCAATGCTACCAAAATCTAAATGCCATATTTAATTTTGTACAAAATTTAAAAAAAAATAAGTAGTTATATTTTCTCTAAAAAATTACATTTTTACATCACAATAACCACAAAATTTCTACCAGAAGGAGTTCTTCGAATTCAACATCTTTTGGCAAATTTAAAATTTGTCTATTTTGCTAAAAACCGGTAGTATGTGGAATCCCCTTAAACTTAATGAATGATTTAAAAAAGAAATAACCAAGTTAACTTTTATACTATAGTACCTATACCTACCTATTATACTGCCTATCTTTGACTTAAGCCCCGTGACCTTCTACCCAACCCTAGAGCACGCCTCTACGTACCTATATATTATTTAGGCATATTAATAATATTTCAATTTTGATCTTAGGAACTGGACCCGAAAAACCGAAGTCCAATCAGAAGTGTGGCCACAGTGGCCGCGGCACCGCAGTACCCGACTTTCTGCAATGGCCGCGCAATCGCACTTTACATCGACAAGTTCTCACGGTTCTTTTTCCCGTTTTCGTTTTTTATCCTCAACGTCGCCTATTGGACATCGTTTTTGTAAGTGAGGTGCCTAGCCTACGGATTTTTGTCTTGTCCGACTTAATATAACGGATAATACTCGTCACACGACACATTCTTGTTAAAAAACGTATGCATACATCATCGCTGATGTGCATTATTGCCGCCGTCAATATACCTAACGACAATGCAAAATGTGTACATTTCACTATTACTGTTACTTCTCATACGTGTCTTTGGAAACTATAGTAGGTACACACATTATATATAGAAGCAATAGAAATGACGCGAAATTGACATTTTTTAGAGGCAACCTAGTTTAATATTCGGATTCTATCCAGCTGAAAACCCTGATAAATGCATTATTAATTTACTGCCAATTTTTTTAACTAAGTACGAGTAGTAATTAATAAAATATTAGTAAACACTGAATTAAGCCCCCTCCCCCGTTATTAACCCTTACAAAACTCAGAGGCTACCTTCAGCCCCTTCGCCACGCCTCTATTAAATAAGTGTACTCTTCCCTTCCCTTACATAGGTACCTAAAATTATGCTGTACTAATGAAATTAATATATTTTTTTTTTTTTAGTAAAACATATCATATTATATTAAGTTGCTGTAATAGTATAATATTATTGTGTAATTTATTGATATATTAATTATCATTTGCCTATACCTATATTATATACGTTTGTTTAATGATTTATAATAAAATTGTGTGTGATTGAATTTTAGGTATATAAATATTATATAGCCGTATAGGAAAGCTTTAAGTTAAATAATATTATTTTCCATTGATAATGATGATGTACAAATCGATATGCAGTATAGGTTAATCGTTTTGATGACCGTTTATAACGACATTGAAAAGCCCGAATATAATGCTCAATTTATCTAAGAAATCGTAGGTAACATCAACTAATAATTCGTACAACCATAGACAGACATCGGAAGTTATAAAATATGTTTAAATCGACAAAATATGTACGTGAAAAATCTTAAAAACCTATCGAAAAATATAATTTAAAACATGTTAGTTATTAATAGGTACTTACCTCTATATCGGTAATAAGTTATATAAAAAATAACAACTACACATAATAATATCTAGGTATTATTATTTAAGAAATATGGTGGAAAACTGATTGGACAAAATTAATAATACGAGCATTCATAGTACCTGCAGCATATCAGGTAGGTAATCCATTAAGACACTCATCAGTCATCATTATTTCAGGAAACATTAACGTTTTAAAAACTTTTTGTTTTACATAATTTTAAGTCGTTACAAAAGATGTTATTATTTTTTATTGTTGTAATTTTTCTAAGTTCATAACTCTTTAAAATCAAGACATACCTTTTTTAATTTTTTATTCCTAAGCAGAATATTATTTGGAGTATTTTTATCTATAAAAATGAAATTTCGGAAAAGTAGTTTAATAGTTAAACTGATGAGTACACTTGGGGTATCATCAATACTTTAAATCGTAAGCTATAAATCGTAAGCTACTCATCTAAAATTCGATTTTTATGTATTGATGTACTACAACCTACTCTGAAAAATATTCAGATTTGGATTAAGAAATTGAAAAACGTTGACAATGAAACAATAGTAAAGAAAATATTTTTCTTTTAGAAAAATGTTCCTTTTTAACAACTTATAAAATAGAACAAATAATTTTGAACAATTTAAAAAATAGATGGTACTGGTTTGTTATAGCCCCACCACGGCGAGTGAAAACTTTAAAGCCCCGCCACTCAGGTTTGTTATAGTCCCGTGGCCCTCGCCATCCGTATAACAAAAAATACATCGTACAAATATAAAATAATGAGTTTATTTGTTGATTCCCATAGTAATAACTAATAATAATTCGATGACAGATAAATTGATGTAATATTAAAAAATGATATAGTAATAAATATATCGTATAAGTAAGGTATAAAAGAATGATAAATTAAAAAATGTATAAAAAT
This sequence comes from Macrosiphum rosae, assembly GCA_016617965.1. Lineage (NCBI taxonomy): Eukaryota > Metazoa > Arthropoda > Insecta > Hemiptera > Aphididae > Macrosiphum > Macrosiphum rosae. The sequence continues at coordinate 16,666 of WHPZ01590019.1, forward strand.
GTTTAAGGTTTCTCTTATGATCACTAAATTGTTAAGTTTTGATCGCCACATAAATTCTGCCATGTAAGAGTCTAAAAAATGTCTATCAGTTCATCTACGTCTTTTGTTGCCCAATTTAGCCGACCATCACATTCTCTCGACATTTTGTGTGTGGGCTCCTGAGTTAGGGTC
>WHPZ01590019.1:16886-32758 GCA_016617965.1 Macrosiphum rosae
CAGCTGTCAGAAAAAATTGTTGAACCATGTCTAATATATCGGTTAATGATGGGTATCAATGTAACTTCTGATCTATTTGGCACACTAACTATGAAATATTTTTTGATTATTGATTATTAGGTACCTCATAGTAACGGTACATATTTTTCGTCAAATTATTTCATATTTATACTATGTATTTATTATTATATGAATCGCGGGGATATAACAAACCTGAGTGGTGGGGCTTTAAAGTTTTCACTCGCCGTGGAGGGTCTATAACAAACCAGTACCAAATGGATTTCTACTGTGACCATAAGATTTCATTGTGCAAACCAGTGTCGTAATAAATGGTTTCTTTTATAAAATTGTTTTGTACTTTAAAATATGTACCTACCTACCTATGGTAAACGTGTGTTTACAAAGCACTATGGTACACGGATTATCATTTCTAACTCATCTTTACTCTAATATTACTTATTGTTATGTTACTAGAATAATATAATAATTAATAATAATATTAATGTATACATCATTCTATATTAAGTAACTACTATTTTAATGAAGAAGTGAATAATGGATGATTAATAATGTAGTGAAAATATATTGTAACATGTATTATTTAAAATTGTGTACACAAATGAAACAATTATTTAATGATAATAAATTTCTTACTTAAGTAATAAATCCAGTTTTTAACATTTAACTTCTCTGTGTAAGCGTAATACTATAAATAGTAAGTGGGATTCTGTACTTTATATTATTGTATATTAATTTAATATTATTTAGTATAGTATTATATAAACACATTACAGGTATACAATGATAGGTACATGGGTAAATCAGTATGAGCAGGCCCAGCTTAAACATTGATACATACGTACAGACTAAAGGCAGCTAGACAAACCAAAATGTTGCAACCTTTTTCTTCGATAATTTTTATACAATTATATGACTATTCTCTCGAAATGGTTTTCCAAATTCAGTAAGTTGTCATTATATTAGGATTTATAACAATAAAACCTCATACCTTTACACTCCACTAAGATATTATCAGCTATGGTGAACAAAGTAATACTTAGTCATTTGTACAGATTTGTTCATAAAATAATATGCAAAATGTTAATATATTAACTATAAAAGTATTAAAATAGATATTTTGATAGTTTGTGCCTTTGATTGCTACAAAGAATACAAATTATTTCTTGACAATCCATAAATAATCCATGTTAACATATTTTTTGAATAACCAATAGTCAGAATTATAATAGTAATGTAATAAAATGTAAAAGAAGATGATAGAACAGATGACAAATGTTGGTATTCAGTTTACAAATCTATAACTAATTAGTTTTGTATAAATTAATGTGTGTTTGTCTATAAATTATTTCAACAAACAAATACCTATGTTTATATTATTATATAGGGTCATAGGTATAGATTAACTTTAAATTTGTAGAGTTATACCTCTTAGTTTGTAATACCAATGCATTACAACAAACTCCCTCCCAGCCGCCCATATTTTTAACAATTGATAAGCTACAATACAAAATGGTAGAAGCTGTAATAAATATTATTCAATATAATAAGATATTGAATTTAAACTATAAATTCCAAATGGTCTATACAACTTTTAAACACCAGAAGCTAAAAGCTGCTGTTTGAATATTGAACATCAGGACGGAAAGATTTAGCAAACATAAATTGTTGTAGCTTTGAATATAATATATAATTTTCCTCTTTGAATAACATTATTTTAAAAATTAAACAAGAAAGTCATATTATAAGAACATTCCTGTTTAGTAATTAAATTAAATTAAAATAATAATTAAATAAAAATAATAATAATAATAATAATAATAATAATAAATAAATAATAAAATATTAATGATAAAAGTAATAATAATATAATCATTTAATAATAGTTAATAATTGACATAACGGATAATGACGAAAAATTTGTTTTTGTGAGCATGAAATATATAAAACCAAAATAAATTTTAATATATTGGTATACAATTATAATGACCTATGATAATTCACTAGATTTTAATACAAGCCGCGATAGATATTTTATTTTATTGAAATACATAATATACATTATATTTTATATTTTTAACTAAATATTGCACGTTTCTATGCATTTTTCTTAATTACAAAAACAAATGTATTAGAAAAAAATCTACCATGAACCAAAAACAAAGTTTTGTTAACGGCATTCATTACAATTATACAACATATAAATCACATAACCTTCACCAAAATTATTTTTCCTAATTAATACAGCAATATATTGTACAGTTTTATTTAAGTTTAGACAAGCATATTATACACATATATTTAAATATGTATTATGTATGTATGTATATATATATATATAATATATTATGTATGTATGTATATATATATATATAATATATTATGTGTGTTTGTAAATATGTTAATATATAGTATTATGTAATTAGTTAACAGAAAATGCTTTTATGTACTTAAAATATTTGACTTAACAAATACACATCTGTACAGTGTACATATACAAAAAAAGTATAATAGTGGTAAGAATTATCTAATTTTTCATTTCATTAATATCCATAACATCAATATTGTTTTTCTAGAAAACAGTCAACAACGTTTGAAATTTATGTAAAAACATAAATTTTTGATAATAAATTTACAATATCATAATAATGTTAACAAGTTTAATTTAAGTTTTTTTCGAAAAATAATAATTAATAACATACTAACTGTATGAATGAAAATTGTAATACTTAAAGGGTAACATAAACAAATGCAGCATTATATATATATTTCTTTATAAGCAGAACAGTAATTGAAGATAATTCAGGAATAAGAACTTTAAGGATATGAATACATAACTTTTGAAACAAAATTATAAATCCAATAATGGTACAGATTTTAAATGTATGTAAGTAATTACATTTAAACTTATACTAAAATAACTTAAAAGCGTTTAAAAGGTAAAATTTAGAATCAATACTTAAAATATTGAACTCAAAATAGATGTTCATAGGTATCAAAAAAAAAAAAATAAAATAGATCATAATTAAAATTTTCATAACACATAATTACTATTGACTATATTCCATAGTCTAAGTTTTTACACTTTAATTTGTGCTTCAAATCTATTAAATACATTATTGGCTTTCGGTTATTATTTCTTACTCAATAAAATATAAATTGTAAATAAAAAAAAAATAATGATAAATTTTGATTAAAATTGATAAATTAAATTACATAACAAATAGTTATAAAACATATAGTTAATGAAATTGACCTAATTATAAATTCATTAACATTTGCAATGTTATAAAATATGGATTTTTATTATTTAAGTTTAAAAACTGAAGGTATGTACTTTATTTCATGTTCTAAAATCCAAAAAAGTAATAAAATACACTTGGAACTTTTAACTTTAGCATAAAATGTATTAATCTAAAAATGAATATATTTGTTTACTTTCCAAATCTAAGCTTAATTTCATAATAAAGTTTTGTTTACACTCAACAAAATTAATAAATAAAAATTAAAAATACAAAAATAAAAATTATACCTCAATAAATTTACAAATAAAAGGAAAACTATATTGAATACTAAGCGAGCAATTTCACATTTTGTTTTGTACAATTTTTTCCTAACACCTTGGTTAAAAGGTTAAATTTTTTTCTAACTCATTGGTGGAAAGATAAAATTAATAAAACAAATTATGATCCTTTTCTCATAATATTTAAATATTTCAGCAAGCGTAAGGACTTACCAATTAAGTCTTTTGCATCATGAAAATAAAACAATGACTATTAATTGTTTGATTGGTCATTGAGTTTTAAACTCTTTAGCAATGCTATAAGAAACAATTTTATTCCAATCAATTTTTGTTCTAGTGACTGGTAACTGGCGACGGAGAGCCTTAAAAGTTGTTTCTGACATAGTTTGATAATTTTCTGTAATAGCTATCTGGTACTCATTTTCAGCATCTTCTGCTATTTTCAAAACTTCTTTAACAGCTAACTCTTCAGTCTTAATTAAATAATATAATGTTAAAACAATATATTAGATATTATGGGTATAAATAATTAAATCTTACTGTTAATGCAATTGATTCCTTTATTTCTTTAGATGCTACAAGTTGAACATTACCATTTTCATAATAATGAACATGAATTCGTAAAAATCCAAAAACATCTATATTAGTTGGTCCAACAGTAAGAGTCCACTGAGACCTCCAACGACCATTCCTTTTAATCCGATAAAAATATATATATAAATAATTTATTGCATTTATCATATTAAATTAACAAACCAAAAATTTTTTGCTTGGAATTCATGATCCTCAATGCAAGCTGTTATAACAGTGGAAGAACCTTCTTGTTTTGCAAATACACTGCATGTACCGTGTTTATAATGTAATGACGTATATGAAGTAAATTCTGTTTCAAATACTGAACGCCAAGCTTCTGTCTCTGAATCTGGCTCCCAATTCTGTAATTTAATTTTTTTTAAATCTTTACTTTAAAGTTGTATAACATGTTGTTAAGTATCAACACTGAATCAAACAAATGGAAATATATATTTAATTTTATAACAATACTAGCTGATCCCCGTGCACTTTGTTTCTCATTAAAAATACCAACTCTATAATGAATAATATGTTTTATTTTATAATATACCGGTTACCAGGGCTTTGCACCCGAACGTAACCCGAAACCCGAATTAACCCAAAACCCAAATATACAAAACTGAATGACAAAAATTAACACTCAAAAAACACCCGAAATAACCTGAAACCCTAATTTCCATTCGGGTTTACCGGAAACCTGAATTATTGAAAATTAAGTTGGCATATCAATTTGTATGTATTTTTTGCAACTAGCGCAACTAATTTGTGACCTTCTAAATAATAAATTAAATATTAAAAAAGAACTTGATGCTAGATGATTGTTTTATTTTATTTCACAATATTCAATAATAGACAATAGTAATTGTGTTGTCTAACATTCTTAATCAAAAATAAATATAACAAAAATAAGTTTAGTTAAAAATTAAAATATGTAATAAGCGAGAACTTTCTTCTGTACAAAAAGGACTGAGTAAGTACTAAGTCATTAACTAATAACTAATAAGTATTAATAATTTTTATTATTAATACTAATTTTTTCATTTTTTTATTTTTTTTCATCATGTTTACTTTAAATATAAAATCAGATTACTGTATCAAACTTACATTGAAAATCTCATGTAAATTGATATACAACATGTGTTTTTTTTAACACCCCTATTAACCATAATTAACCCGAATAAATTTGTATTTAACCGTAACCAGAAAAGTATATTAACCCGTAACACCCGAATTTTCTTTCAACACCCGAAACTCGATGCAAAGCCCTGCCGGTTACCATAATAACGATTTTAAACCAATTATTATTATGATAGCTTTATAACCCGTGGCAACCATTTATAAACAACAATTTCCATCGAAAATCTCAAAATCCCTGCTTGAGCACCTCCCGGGGTTGGTCTTCTAATAGATAAATAGACTAATTAAAATTAGTCTATCTTCTGCCCAGAGGTCTAATCTAACTCTGTACCAAATGATCCCGTGCACTTCCTTTCCCGGTAACCAATAATAATTATTATAATAGCTTCAAAACCCATGGTAACCATAGTAACCTTCGTAACCGATGGACATTATCTATGGGTATTATCGTGGACATTAAAATAGAAATTATCTATGGACATTACCAGACATTATTTATGGACACCACACAGAAAGACAGATAGACAGACATTAATTTTTATATATATATAGACTATAACACTGACCATAGGCGCAAATAGCGTTTGGGATTTGGGAGACTAAAGCCTTACTTTGATAATATTGAATAAGCTTAAAACAAAATGTAGGAAATGTTTGGGGGGCCGGCCTAAAGCCTAAAGCCCCCCCTATTTGCGCCTATGACACTGACTTATCAACATTAAAGTTATTTTCTAATATTTATTTATTTATTTATATTTTAAGAATACTGCACTTATTGAAATTTTATGTACAATCTTATATTTTTAAATATCTAATTAAAAAAACATCACTTTTATTGTTAGATTACAGTTGTTTTTTTAAAAGATTCTTTTAATAAGTAAATAATAGTTGCCCAATTCAATATACAAGAAAAAAACATAAACAAATTTAATTAACAATACAATATTTATAAGATCACATTTAAAAAGCACTTTTGATACTTAATTTTAATAACTAGCAGATACCCAAGTATAAACATACTGCTCATCACACTTACCTCATAATTTGATGGTTCTTTTCTTAAATGATCAAACTTAAATGATTGTTTAGATCTAGGATCATAAAATCTACTAGATCCTAGATCATTAAATTGAGTAATAAGCACCGGATATTCACTGTTTTCTAGCTTAACAGGTAATGTTTGTTCTTTATTGTATAAAGCAAATGCCCTGAAATCAAAATAACATCAAAACATATTCATAATATAATATCATTTATAGAATCATTTTATCATAAAAAATAATTATTTGAGTACTTACCAACACGTTCCTTCTTTAAGAAGTGCATCATTATTAACTAAGCCTCGGACATCTAAAATTTAAAAAAAAAACATCAAAATAAAATGATGGGCAAAAATAAAATATTAACTTAAATATTTTACCATTGAATACTTCATTAAATTCGCCAGGAGGTGAATGCAGTATGAAATCCGAAACAATCCTGACCTATAAATAACAATATTTTGTTAGTTCAAAATATATACACAAAATAAAGGTTATATACACATAATTATATATACTTTAATATTTATCTTAAATTATAATAGGTACATGCTTTCCTCAAGAAACTTGATGATCAATCAGATTAGAAATCTGATGTTTTTTAATGTTCTTTTATCAATTTAAAAAATAATATTCATCCTTGATGAAATCTACAAAATAGGGTGTGGTTTAAGAGATGAATGGCATTGATAAGGTTTATTATGAATAATAAATTCATTATTTAAATTTTAAATTTTATAAAATTGAATTTTACGGTTTTTCCGTTGTCATATTTTTGTATTTTGAATTTTTTGGCATGATAACTATTTTGTTCTAAAAGGCAGACTTCAATACACTAAAATAGTTACATGCTCTATAAAATGTAAAATATTATGTTCTATAATATGCCCAATAAAATGTAATCATATGATTAAAAAATATGTGGGGCAGCCATAAAAAAAAATATATAAAATCAGGAATTAAGTATACAAGTTTAAATTAAAATCCATATTTAAGTATACACCAAGAGACAACTTTTGATATGCTTACGGACCCATGCAACAATTATTAACTGAGATATACATTGTCAAAGTTCAAAACTGCCCCAAGTAGGCCACTTCTACGGTTCCTATCTGCCCTATCAAATGGCTCACTTGACGTGTCTGATCTCCTTTCAGCCATACCATTCAGAATCCCAAGCCATTCATCTAGAACCCAGTCTCAATTTTTTATTCCAACACATAAAACATCCTACGTACATAACCACATACTACATTCAATGCTTAGAGCTGCTAATTTCAGTTTAATTACTTAGGCCACGTCCTTCATTTTTAAATCGTCTTTTATCATAATATCAACAGTAGGTACATTTTTTTTTTTATTATTTTTTTTTTTTACTTGCCAATATTTAAGTATTGTTTATAATAATATATATTAACTAATTTCTTTCAATATGTTATTTCTAATCATACCATTAATTAATTTGTACTTTTTTGTATCTATGTTAAACTGCTGTTTGATGTGAATAAACTAATAATAGTAATAATAATAGCATTAAGAGGATATAACTCACAATATTGCATAACATACCAAAATTGTGTTCAGACATTCCAATTTTGTGTTATAAGCTTAAATATTTGAGTGAATTGACATAGTATAGGTAGAGTATCAAACTTAAAGGTATCAGTAGTATTTATAGTAGGCATTTCTGCAGTAGAAGTGAGAAGGAACTAGGTAACCAGATTACAAGATAATTGAAGGGTGGGTGTTGGCTAGACGCATTAAACTGTCAATATCTAAACAACTAGCTATTTATAGAATCATTATTAAACCCCCATCTACTTGATGAAATACATCTTGTTATCAGTTTGGTAGTCAGGTACAAATTTTATACCTGCAAGACCCATCATCGTTTTAACTAGTTGTGACCAATACACATAAAATGGACTAGAAATAACCCTTTTATATTGTATTATAATTGTTTATTATATGAATGGTTTGTATTTTGTAATGAATTAATATTAATAAGGTCAGTATTCTAGAGTTCTAAGAATATATATGGATAATGAAAAATATTAAATTATAGACACTATATTTGAAATTATAAGTTAGTTTATTTTTTTAGAAAATTATACCTATACTATCTATTATGTAATTATATAATTATTTTGAAATTATTTTGATGATATTGAATTTAAGGTACATTAGAGGATTATGAGGGTCTAATCCCATCCAAACCCTTAAACGACTCACAGTCCAACGACACTACAGTCCTCACTTCCATGATAAACCTGTGTATGACTATAGTAGTTACAGTGCGTCCAGTGAGAGAACACAATTGGGCAGCGACCAAAACTTGTCGATTACTGCTCATTCCTGCATGGAGGTGTGCTCGCCAGCGACTGCAGCATGATGGGAGACATTCACCTAAAGACATGTGCAAACGAGTTGCATTCTCTCAATGGACGCAGTATATACATATTAGTTGATTAGAAAAAATGAGTGCCTAATTTCGGAGTTCTAAAGTGAAGAATACGTCATAAAATCTTTTATTAACCCAACCTAACTTTATGGTATCTTAAAATACATAAGTTACCAACTCATTAATAGTTAAAATATACCTTATATTATTATCACCAATTTCATTTATTTAACATAAAATATTTTATTTTATCAGTAAGTTTATAACATTAATAACTTATAACATAATGTTAAATTAGTTTTACATTTAGAAAAAACCTTATATTATTTTATATTACAATTTAAAGCTTTATTGTATTATAGTTGGGCATCTAATTTTTTAGTCTAAAACAAAACAAAACAAAAAAAAAGACTGAAAACATAACGAAAAAAAATGTAAATATTTATCTTCAGTTAATTACTAGTAAGTAGGTATGTAATTATTATTACTATTATTTTTTTTATTAATGAGTAATGACTAATGAGTAAACAATACCTACAACTATTCCAGTATTAACAATACAGCTATAATTATTAAATTTAAGGTTAAAAAAATAGACGTGAATACACGTGCGTATATTATGATTAATAATACACAAACGTACATAAATGAGTATTTTCTCTGATAATTACTATTAAATGGTACATGCCTATTTACAATGTGTAACTATTAAACACATTTTTAAAATCTCAGGAAAATGTAAAATATTATTTACAACACTTTACTACTTTACCTTAATAGATAAATGAGAATAATATTTATTTTATTATAAAAGTATTAATTTTTATTAGGTAGGTACCTAACAAGAAACAGTGTATCAGGAAGACCTGACAAATTAAATAACTTTTACATTAAACTCTACATCAATATTATATATACACAAGAATAATCAGTGGAACCCAGTATTATTATCTTGAGAAATAAAAGAATAAAAATAATAATATTTTTAAAAAAAATGTATGCATAATAGATTGTACCTATAACATTTTTTATTTTTCAATACTGAAAATAAAAATGTTTGATATAAGACTCATTAATTTGAAAAGTAATAACTTTGGAAAAAAATATTTAGATTTTACCAAGTACCTACTTAAAAATTCTCATGAAATATTTTTCAAAAGTTAATACTTTTTGAATTTAAAATGTTTTTTACGACTGGATCAATTTTACTTAACAAAAATAAAGAGATTCTGAAAATTGTAAAAAAATCAATTACATGAATTAAATAGGTAAATGTTTTCACAGTTTTTACAAACAATATTTTTCTAAAAACCAGATTTACAAATTGGCTATTTTAAAGTCGCAAAAAAAATGTAGTTAACAGATTTAAATAATTTTTGATCAGTTTTAAAAAATTAATATAAAAAATCTCGTAAAAAATGTTACACAAGGTGTTATCTTATATGTGTAACGCAAGGGTCTGTAAATTATATGAAAAAAAAAATAATTAAAAGATTGAAAAGAACAAGAGTTAATTTATTTGTCAAGTGTACCTGTTACACTCTGTATAGTTGTTATATAGAACATAGATAGGTAGGTAATTTTAGTTTTTTTCCTGATAATCATTAGATTTGCATGTATATAAGTCACAGATATTCTATACTATACTAGATAAGGAACTCGTGTCATCAAATGAATATCTGTTCACCATTTTCTTGGTTAGAAAATTGACACGGGCGTGTAAATAATATTATGTGTAATACCATCGGTATTTAGGTGTGTTACCTACTTAAATAGTTTACAATGAAATATACACATGGACATTTTTCTAATCCAAAACATGGCGAATAGTCTCCAATTATTTTGTGTGCGTTTTATTCTGAGTTCCTAATCTAATATTCCAATATAGGTAATACAGAAAACAGTACAAACTAATTGAGTACTGGGTACAATAAAAAAAATATTCCAGTTGAGTCCGCAATTGGAAAAAAACCATACTAATTGATTCCTTGGATTATGTAAAGTAAAATATAAAATCAACCGTCTACATATACAAAAGTGATTAGGTAGGTGATATGTTCATATAATGTTTACGACTTTTGTCAGATAAAAGTAATAATAATATAATAACATGATATACCTAGGTGTAGGCCAGGAACTTTGGATTTAATTTGAATTATTATTTTATATTTTAAACGACTGAATTATACATAATACACATATGCATATTATAGTGTTTATTATGCATATTAAACACACATTAATCAAATGAATTGTTCTAAAGAAACATAACTAAACATCAGTATAGCTATTGCCAAGGACTCAATTTGTTTGAATAGGTTTCACTGGGACTCTATTTGTAACCAGCCATAAAAATGTGTGATAGGTACACACAGCATACCTATTACAAGCATATCTGAGTGGGTTCACAGGAGGACAGTCCTTCTTCTATTTAAAATATATATTTATGCATACTCGTTTTAATTATATCATAATTAATAAGACATTTAAATACTCAGGTACACACACTTTTTTAGTAACACTTTTGCATTACCCTCTAATTTTTTCCTAGTTTATAACCAGGTACCTACATGATTTTATAAATATAGTAATCTCTGCACACAAGTCACTTAATGTGTACACCACGGTTTTCAGGGCCAAACTGTGCTGCACAGAACGTACAAGAAACTCAATGGTCTCGTTAATGTCTGCCGGTGTATCATCACTCATCACAGACCACAGTGTACCTACACATAGTAGCTGAGGGCAAAACGTTACCTTTTCCTGGTCCGAGATGAGTTCCTCTCCTTCCATGGCCATGGCGATCGGTCTCTTAAATAGGGCGACGGGGGCAACACACGGTCGTAAAAAATAACGCTGGACACCTCCGACTGATGATGGAAAAACTAAAACGGACAGGAACCGCGACGGTTAGTTGTATAAGTGCACAGAGGCGGACGTGAAACAACTACGCGGAATAACCTAATTTCACACGGTTACTACGCTACGGTCACCGGACACCGAGTTTGTTGATCAATTATCGGTTATCACCACTCCGGCGGAAACGATATAAAATAATAATAATAATAATAATAATAATATAAAGATGATAATGCGACGTTACACGTACGAACGCGATAAACGTGTGCGTGTGCGTGATAATATTACGTTAATAATAATAAATTAACGTAGAACTCGGGGCACGACAACTGGTAAGTAGTCGTAGTATTTCATGAACATAAAACGGTCCTCTACTCCTCTATCACTCGCCACTGATAGCAAGAGCAGACGTCGTCGGTCGGTGCGGACGATAGCGAATGCCCGAATAGCGGTGCGATTGATCACCCGGCGTCGTTGGTTGGGCGTGTAGGAGGGGTGGATGGGGGTAAGGATGAAATAGATCCAACGACGAATTCAGATTTATTATTATTATTAATATACTACGGTGTCCGACGCGAAGCGATAACGTGCGGGACGATTCGTACGTTACGCTTATGACTTACGGAACGCGATACGTCTCTCGCTGACTGTGGAAAACGATCTCGTCGGCGGCAGGTTTTTTCCTCCCNACCCCACCCCACCCCACCGTTGGCTGACGACCGAAATATAATATAATATAATTGTTGTTGTGGCTGTGCCAACGAAAGGAGTAGACGCGCACGCGCAAGCGACCGCATTGTTGGTCTGTTATCACGTCATTACGTCATTGTCGTCGTTGCACATCATAGAGTTTTACTCTACGTTGCACATCGACTGCTGCAGACAGTAGTTGCGGCAAAGCGGATATACAGTATCAAGTCAGAGCTTAGAGATTGTTCTATGACGACTGGCGAGGGGCAGCCTGCAAGCGCGGTCGCCTAACGCTGCAGCGATCCGCGCGGGTGCTGGGTGGCAGTAGTGGCCATTAGCGACTTTGTCGTCTTAATGCGCCGGTTGGAAAAGCGGATGGGCACGGGACGTGTGAAGGTTGACCGCGAAAAAAACAATATTCCGAACCGCGGGGCACTGAGTCAGACTTTTTATGCGAATGTCCCACAGACATTTTCTGACGACTGACACTCGTGAGTCCCGACTGCTCCTACAACGTTTGTCGTATTATTATTACTACACTATTGTTATATTATTTCAAACTGGTTTGTCGGGAAAAAGTTATTTTTTTCCCACATCCTGCAACAATAATAATAATTATTGTGATGTTTGTGTGTCACTAACGTATTTTGTGGCTCATCGTGAGTCATTTCACATATTTTGCTGACGTACCTTTATTAAACTATTGTGGGTCAACGAACATTTTTTAAATTATTAGTTTTTTTTATTGTATGTACTATGTAGGTACATTATACTACATTATTACTATTTGCTACTCACGCAGACACGCGACATAACTTAAAATAAACTATATTATAACTTTAATACTTTATGATATACCTAGGTACTTACTGACATATTATTGTTATAATATTGTGTAAATAGTAAATAGGTAGGTAGGGAAGGGAATATGTAGATGATATTGTATTTATTGTATTGTCACAATGTCACCTATCGATTTGTATATTTTGGTAGGTGAATCTTAATTCTAATTAACTGTGTTGGATAAACTGCTACTTAGTATTTATTAAAAAATAATAAAATTACGTTACTTTTTAATCGTTACATGTAGGCGCTTAGTCCCCCCAAAAAAATAATTTGTTTGAAGTTAAAGCCCCCCTAAAAATTAGTTATATAAGCAATATCGTACTTTAGTAAAGATTACATAGGTAATTGTGTAAGGATAATGTTTTTATTATACCTATTAATTTAATAAGTAGGTATATCGTATAATATTATGTGGAAACTATGTGATATTCATTTTTTTAAGATAACATACCACGATTAATGACCAATACCCAATGCCATAAATCATAATACTAACAATATACATTATACAATATATAATAATATAATATTTTAATTGTGTTTACCTATATAATTATTGCATATTTGTGATTCGTACCTATGTATCATTCTATCAATAAAATTGTATAGGAGAAACCGGGGTAAGACGTAAAATGGGACAATCAATTTTGTTCCACACGGCACACTTGTATTTTGTAGTACAATAATTACTCTTCTGGTATTTTTAAATTTTAATCTCAAATTCTCCTCAGGCTACCTATTTTAAACACATTTAATTGTATAAGAAAAACGGTTCTGAGCGGAGACTATTTGTCAGTCTGGATTTTGTTATTATTTATTATATACTGTAAGTTGAATTTATATTATAATAGGTATTATTATTTTTTATTCGTTTCTATGGTGATAAACAAATTAAAATCCCATTTTTAGAGGTTTTTCGTAATTACTAATTTGTCAGTGGTTTTTCCTGTGCAATTAAGTAAATATTGAGAAAATCGAAAAATGACTTTTCTAAAGTACCATCTTGATCCAATTTTCTAAAAGATAAGGTACTATATGTTGAAATTGAAGCACTCCTTCTGGTAGAAATTTTGTATACAGGATATAAAAAAAAACAAATAAACACCATTGTAAAACCAAAAGCTTCCTTGCTTCACTCAGAATCTAAAATTATAATTGTATTTTATTATTTTGTCTTTTTATATACATTGCTATTATAAATATTATGATAGGTAACGAAATTTACACGATTTTGTGCATTTAGATATGTCCAATGATAAAAGTGATCATTATTTTTAACTGAAATATTTTTTAGCTTTAGATATTATACAGTTATTAAACATTTTAAATACGTACCTACCTGTTGGCTGTTAAACGTTAATATTAACTTTAAACTATTTATGAATTTAGTTTTTAATTGAAAAAAATATTTACGATGCTTTTGAATTACCCACCAGCTACCTATGTCCTAAAATCAAAATATGTACTTCTTTTCATTTGTATAAATATAAAAGAAAATATTATGTTGAATTATTAAAATTTCATAATGTTAAATAACGATTTTTAAATCTGAGAATACCTATCTTGCGAGCAGTTGTGATTATGTTTGGTTATTTGTAACAATTTTTGCATTCCAAGTAAAATTCTGAAATGACGCAATTAGTTAATACTGGCGCGGCGTATCGAAGAATGGTGAAAATAGATTTATCTAATGAATAGATTAAAATTAATCTAAATATTTTAATAATTTCTTTGTGTATAATAAATAAAATACATTTATATTATAGGTACTTATAAAAATTTTAATTCATTGTAAAAGGTGATTCAACTGCGAGCTTTCCTACACTTTACTCAAGGCCATTTTTATATTATTTTATTATACCATATCATATTTACTTATGGTATATAATGTATATATTGTAAATTTTCAATAAACGCCATTTAATTAAAAAATATACGTATAGTGAAAACCGAAACATTTTCTATTAAATGTATACTTATAAGTTATAAGTATAATTATGAGATACGCCAGATAATTATTATACGGTCTTACGAGCATAGTATAAAGACTTATGAGATACCACGTTATGTATTTCAATCCTTAGCTATAAAAGTTGATCATTTTATAAATTTTTAACTACAAAATAATTATTACCTACATTTTAAATTTGATAAATTTTGTCAAAATTCGAACTTTAAATGATTATAAAAAAAAACTGTGCCTATATGTATTTTTAATGTTTTTCAACTGGTATATTGTTATAAGATATCAGGAGCCTTGCATTAAATTTTTAAGCTTTTTTACCCAACAAATACATTTTTATTGATATTTATAGAACAAAAAAAATAAAAAAACTAAAAACTAACCGCAATAGGTGAGTTGATTCCCGAGACCTTTCTCATGTATTAGTTGATTCTCGGGTCATTAAGAGGTACGTACGAGTTGATTCCCAGGTCATTATATATTTTATTCAATATTTAGTAAAATATTCAGCCTATATTAGCATAACCCAAAAAACACCACGAGGAGGTTGGCTGACAAGTTTCTCAAAAATGTTGTTTTTTTTTAGTTTTTTCATATTTTGAAAATCATTCAATTTTTATTTATTAATTATTTATTGAATTATATTATATTTATTATTATTAAAAACATTTAGTAGTAATTAAGTAAAAAATTATTATTAAAAAAATAAAAAAATGTAATAATTTGGTAAAAATTTGTTTTTATAAATTGGTATCTGGTAATGAGATTACCAGTATACCGTGACATCTCTTCTCTTAAAAAAATTTGTTTTTCTTGTTGTTT
>WHPZ01590020.1:0-12554 GCA_016617965.1 Macrosiphum rosae
TTGATCTTTTAAATTACAAATTTTTAATAAAAGTTTTTCTTTTTTTAACTTAAATAACTCATTTTCTTCTGCACGTTTGGCTATCAAACCTTCAATTAAAAGTTTTTGATAATCTATCTGAAAATTAAAATTAAGTAGTTTAGATTATGTATGTTTAACATAACAATATTGGTTAATATTAAAGTAGTTTAAGTAAATAGGAAAAGAAAATTTTAAATAAATATTCATAACACATTTAATAATTGTATTCATTTCAAATTATAGAAACTATAGGAGGTTAAATGCAATGTTGTAAAAAATTCTTTTTATAAGAATTTATGTAATTACTCAAATACTCTTAAAATAAAGTATTTAAAATACCACCCAAATACTATAAATAGTTAAGTATTTCAGTAATACTCAAATACTTTTCAGAAGTATTTGAAATAAACTTCAAATACAAATCACACAATCTCAGTGTCGCTAACACAACACATTCTCAATCCTGTCTACTATACCGCCTAGATACGGGTATCCTTTGCTAGTTGCGAGCACAGCATCTCCAGGTATTGGATGCTGTCAATAATTTTTTTAGAATCATTAAATTCCAGTTATGCAGGCTTTAAGTACAAATAAATTAATTACCCATTCCTGTTCCTCGTCATCCAATACATCAGGCTCATGAAAACATGTGGATGGACCTGGGTTATTTTGGGCCATTAAAGCCTGACACGTGATTCGTTCATTATCTAGTTTTCTACGTCGAGGTGTCACAAAATCACAGTCATCTTTGCTTTCTGGTTGTGTTCTTTTTGAACTATAAGATGAACCGTCAACCAAAGAAGTTGCCGGCTGTGGAACGGGTGTTTTTAAAACACACTCATTTTCGTTTTGGTGTGGGCTTGTGTTTGTACATATCAATTCTTCACAGTTATTCACACTGGTGGAAGGCATCTGATGCTGTAAAAATTTGTTTTATAGTTCATAATTAATAATACAATATAGATAATATACCGTTTCATTAGTTTATTCGCCATAATCGTTGGGTCGACGATGAACGTTTAGATTTCTAGAGCCGTGGCCATGCCTTGCAGGAGCCAGCATTAAAAATGTAGCAGGTGGACCTCGTGTTTTCGGAGTTAATGCTTGTATCGGATATTTTGGATGATTGTATTGAATTAATACTGTTAACATACTATCGATTGTATCTAAACTTGGCGTATACCCTTCATTTGAAGATCTAGTTGTCCAATTATCATACTTTATATCGTATGGATGAAAATCTTCTTGAGTCATATCGAATTTCTTATTAGAACATTTGTGTTCTTGGTCAAACAGTAGGTTAAGTAAAGGCGCTCCTCGTTTAATCCAACCGGCTAATAAATCTTTGATTTTCTCAGATTTTGGATTCTGGCGGAAAAGAATTTGGAAAATGCATTTTATCGTGTCCGTTAAGGCATTTCGGTCAGTATAGGTCGATCTTAAATGTTGTGAGTACCACACAATGTCACCTGGATTTACATCTTGTACCTCTTTTCCCATGTGATGGCTGACAAAATCTTTGAAAACGAGTGCCGTCAGCTTTCGGAAATGCATTTGTCTAGAAAATGTGATTAAGTGTATGTATTATTGCTGATATAAGAATAAAAGAAATAAAGTTACATTGTAAAATGCGGCTGTTATGTAATAACTTTCTCTACTGATGGACATTATTTTATTTACATATATATTTGTATTTATATGTATATTAATTTCATTCACGATATGTTCAATATTCAAATTATAAATTTTCTGTGTATTATTAAATTCAATCATTAAATAGTTTTTAACCACTAATTCCTCTAATTGTTTTTTCAACGACTTTTTGTCGATAAAATTAAATTTTAGTATACACATTATAATTTGAATATGATCATTAAAATTTGACAACCGTAAAAAAAAAAAAATGCTATTAATAAATTTTAAATAATTATATGTAATGAATTTTAAATATTTTTTTTAAGGCATACCGTGCGTTTATTTTCCATGCTTATCAGGCAGGCAAGAGTTAATACATCATTATAATTATTGCTGGAAAATTGAATGAATTCATCAACATTAATGATTATGGTGTGTGTACTTGTGGATGAATGAATTCTATTTATTTTTAAATTCATATTTTACATTATTAATTATTTTAATTATTTTAGAATAGTCAATAAATATTTACCTTGTGGGTTCATATGATAAATCAATTATATGATTCAGCCACCAAGTATCCAAATCATTCACAAATTGACAAAACAATTTGTCTAGCGATATTATATTATTTATACAAATTAATTTTGAGAAATTCATTATTTTTCGATTATTATTATCAATTATACCATGACTTAGATATTTAATTTGATTTATAAATTTAAGAAGAATGTATAATTTAATTAAATTTTTTTTTTGTTTATATGCAGCTTTAAAAAGATTTTTTTCACAAATTTGGAAACTGTAAATAGAAATATTAAGATTAGTTATTAGTTATTATTAGTTATATTAATAAGTTATGTTCACTGTTTTACTTACTCATCAATAATTTGTTGTTTGTTATTGTAAATAATTGTGTTTGAGATGAAATAGTCTAAATATTTTATGGTGGTGAAAAAATGGATATTAGTTATGTTGAATTCGGTAATAGGCGGAATCTTTTGTATTTTATTGAAATATTTTTGAGGCATTGTATATTTAGTATTATTTTGTGTCTGTATATAATTTATTTGTTTTGAAGATATTAAGAATTGTGAATAATTGTTTACTGCTTGACTTTTGAATATGTCTGTTGTTTTTTTTTTATAGTTGCTAATTTTTTTCGCCCTAATTTTTTACTAAAATTTAAAGATACAAAATTAGATGCTAAGTTATGTATATTTCCTTGTATAATATCTTCTTCACATTTTTGTATTTTTATATATTCTATGATCTTGTTAACGTATGTATATCTTGAAAGCACCTGTATATAATTATTGTAGTTTATTTTTTTAGTTTATTGTTTAATTTTAAGTGTATGTATATGTCGCATCCATTTAGTGAAGAGCGATATCACCAAATGGATGCGACATACAGGTGTCCCGTGAGGATTTACTCAGTTACAATTGTTACTTACATTGGTTTGTGAATTGACAAGGAATTGGATTGCTCCAGACTTTTCAATAATAAAAAAATTTAATGTATCAGAGTCTGTAGTTCTAGCACCATAACTCTTGATATAATAATATAATGAGATGCTGGTAGTTGTGTCTATTTTATTACTTAGTTCTGCCACTGCAGATGCTACAGTCATTACTAAATCCTTTTCAAATAAAATGTATATTATATAAATAAATGAATATTAAAATATAATCCTAGACAGCATAATAATAATAATATAATGCTTTGATTACCTCTGAATGGCGTACTCTTTTTTTAATATTATTTTCAATAGTAATGTGTTTATTATGCATATGGAAGATCAAACCCACTTCATAAAAAAAATTTTGCTAACAAAATGGACAAGGAATTGACAAAAAATTTAAATTCGGTACAATATTATCCTGATATTCATAATCCGTATTTGATTTGTCAATAACTATAAAAATAAAAAATATTCAAGAAATGTCAACAAACATGACATCAGAGGTGGACATCCTATCACACAAAATTAAATTATAGAAAACACAACACCGTCAATTGGACATTTCCTATCGAAATCCACAGAAAATTCGAAGTCACAATAACTAGACTTAGAATTGGACACACGAAAATCTCCCACAGCTTCCTAATGGCCAAGGAAGCAACAACCCTCAATCCATAGTCAACATCATCCAATTCATCACAGCCGCCAATCTTCAAACCAAAATGTAGTATAATGTAATAATAATATGATACAATGTTCGTAAAAAGCTCAAAATAAAATTTTATGGTGTATAGAAAGTGCTAATATAAATATTCAGTCAAAATATCATGTACCTACGGTCTTTTGTTTAAGAGTTGCATCTAAAACAATAAATAATATACATGCTCTAATTTAACACTTACTTTTATCAAAAGTCGTCATGACCTCTTTACGTATGCCATGATTGCGCAAGATCGGAATATTTTGTGTCTTGCTGCCAACTAAACTTATTAACTTCTTACTTCTGAGGACGTATGCTGTAAAGTTGTACCAAGCTATTACAGAAGAAGACTGTCGAATGACTGAATGTAAAGCAAAGGACTCATCGAAGACTTATATTAAGGAGAAAAAAGGGTTATAGACACTCCGTGGAAATCAACATAGATGACGATTAGGGTTTCGCGGACTCAACAATCGCATCCGGCGAATTATGATTACACTCGATCGCTTAACTGCCCCATCCAACAACATTCGGGATATGTGGTTACTATTTTTCATGAATTTTGAAAGCACGAACGGAATATATTAGAAACGCATTTCACCAAAATCTGACATTTCGTGGTGAATTTCCTACTATCTAATGACGATTATTAAATTCTCGTCATGTGTATACTTCGCCGATTCCAATATCTATAACAGTTATTATATAAGAATAACCCTCATTTTCATCAGAATAATTTCTCATTATAACTAAACCAGCAGCCCATAAATCATCAATACCTTTAGTATAAATTCTTCGTTTAGGAAATTTTTTTCTAACTAGTTTTTGAAGTTCTGTAGCTAATATCATTTTATCTGTATCATTTAATTTTTTATTTGAAATTATTGATTTATTGGGAATATTATGTCCAATTGTAGGATTTTTTATAAATTTACTTTTATTTGTGTTACAGATAAAACATTTTGATGAAATTGTCCATCTACCATTAACTGTTAGAATTTTAGTTGTATTAATATTTTTTGTTTGAATTTTACATTTAAAACAATATATAGTTTCGCTAATTTTTTTATATTTATATTGAAAAAAATTTTTTAAAAAAATTATTGAATATAAAAAAAATTATATTTTCTAATATAAATAAGAAATGGAAATGGAAACCTTTAAAGATGGTTTAAATAAAATCAACAATGGATATACATTTATAAAATTTAATGATTTGGAACAAGGAAAACCATACAAAGTAAATAGGTTCATAAAGATTGATACAAAGTTTGGAAAAAGATTAGCTGTTGTATTAAACGATGAATATATGTTAAATTTACCTGATAGATATACAAATGAATTAACAGAAAACAAAATAACATTGTATAACACAAGTTCGGAAACAAGATTGAATCTTATTTAGCGGTCATTTGTTTTAGAGTTACACCAAAATCCAAAATCGATTTTTTCGAAAAAATAATAATTCTAGTTTGTTAAATTAACTGTTTATGTGTAATATATTGCTTGAAAACAATAGCTATAGATTATTATCGTGGTTATTTTGATTTTGAATCTAATTTTAAATTCTTACCTAATCTTTTTTTTAGGTTTTAATTTTTCTTTGGTTTGCTGGACATCAGACTGCCTCATTCCGTTATGTTGCTGACAGATTCTGCTTAACAATAAGCAGCCTGTTCAGAATTGTGAGGCGTCTGACGCATGTTATAAGCTATATGGCTAGCACCGTGATAACCTGGCCAAATGAGCAAGAAAAACAGGAAACAAGAGACTTTTTCCAAATAAAAGAATTTTCCAATGTCATTGGAGCTATTGATGGGTGTTATATACATATAGACAAACCTTCCTCAGACCCAGATTCTTATTATAATAGAAAAAAAATGTTTCAATTCATGTATGTATAACCTAATAATTGTATTCTCCTGAATTGATTATTTTCTTATGAAATATAAAATATAGTTAACATTGTTTGCAGATGAAAGCAGTTTGTGACCATAAAAATAAAATAAGGAGTGTATTCATCGGATTTCCTGGGTAGGTCCACGATGCTAGAGTTTTTAGGAGGTCACCATTGGCTGCTAACTTGAAAACTCTATGTGAAGAAAATGTAATTCTTGGAGATAGTGCTTATCCTTGCCTACGTAATCTAATTACACCATTCAAACATAATGATAGATTGAGCCGTCGGCAAATAAACTTTAATAAAACCTTTTCATCATGTCGGTTTGTTATTGAACATTGTTTTGGTTTGCTCAAGAAAAAGTTTAGGCAACTTTACCACTGCAAGCTCCGCAAAATTGAACATATAGCACATTTCGTTAGAGCTTGTTGTGTATTGCGCAACTTGGCGATTGATGATGGATTCCACATGATAAACGAATGTGAAGATGAAAATAATGTCAATAACATTCAACTGACCGATGACAATGATGCAGGAGATGTCCCTGAAGGAACAGCCTATAGAAATATATCGATGAATAAAATGTTTCCATAGTTTTAATAAAATAGCAGTTTAATTATTACATATGTTTTTGTGTACTTTTATTTTATTTATTAAATAATACTTCAATTAATTTTCCATGTTTAGATTTTTAAATTAAAAATACCAGTACAATACAATGCATATTTGACAGTGGTGTCCATCACTACTAATAGGTGTGATAAAATAGCGTGTGTTCCTTGTACAATATTCATAAACTTTAATCATATTTCTTAGTGTACAGTAACAACTTTTTAATAATATATATATATATATATATATATACTTTTTTTTGTATCATACCACAAGACTAATAAAAATTACAAACAAATGGTGACACGTCATAAATACATAAATGAAATAGAATAGAATAAATAAGTACAAATTAAATGTAATATATTGAAAAAGATCATATGAAAATAAAAATAATTGCACATTTTTAATTAAGTACAATATAACATTTGTGAGTATTAAATTGAGCACTCATATCACATGTCTTTGTGTACAATAACAACTTAAAAAAAATATATATTTAATAATTAAAATAGAGATACAAAAAATAACAAAAAACTAAACAAATCCTTCAAACGCAAAATTTGAACATCAAAATAATTGAACACTGCTAAGTATTAAATATTTACATACTTAAATCATATTTCTTTGTGTACAATAACAAGTTTTAAATACCTACATACATAATATTTTAAATAAAGATAAAAAAATAATTGAGTGTTTGATATACCTACTGTTATTGATTAAGTACTCCTTAAGAAGTTTATTCTTTTCTTCAGGCAGATGATTTTTTCTTTTTCGCTCAACAAGTTTTGAATTTTGAATGTTTAAATAATTTTAATAACATTTTTGTTTGTCGTTTCTTATCATTTCAAGCACATCAGTTCTTGTACCTTTTCTCCTTGCAGTTTTTGTAATTGGTGTTCTTACCCGGTTTTCAACAGGCACTGGAGGACTAATATTTTCAACTTCTTGTTCATACATTATATCTTTATCTATAGTTCTTTGCAGAGCTGGTGTCTTATTACAGGATATTGATGTACATTTTATAACCTCAGTCTCGGTCAACAGAATATCTGGGTTAATTCGTTTGGATTTTTGAATATTTCTTCCATTTGCTCCTCAAATTCAAAACTTTTCTTTCCTCTCCCAGTTTTTTTATTGTTGTCAACAACAGATTTATATCAACGCCCCAGTTCAAAACTGCAATAACTCAAAAAAAATTCACCATTTTACAATGAATTCAATTCAAAAACGCAATATGATGTAACTAAATTATTGTCCACTAGAGTGTTTATTTCACTTAAGAAACAGAAATTTGTTACCACAACCAGTGTTGCCAGACGTGGCGATTTTCAATAATGGTTTGGCGGAGATTTTTGACTTTTGGCGGGTGGCGGAAAAGTTGGCGATTTTCAATTTAAAGTGGCGATTTAATGACGATTTTTTCCCCTGTCCAAATTGTATTAATTTAACGAAATAAATTAATTTATTTCAAAATTATTTATTATTTTACTGTTTTTATCATAGAATTGATAATAGAAAAATTATTATCTATAATTTTGCGGGCTTGTAGCGACTAGCGAGTAACGAGTAGGTCTGCGGCGAAACGGTCTACGGCAAAATGGTCTGCGGCGAAATGTCCGGGTTCATGTACTTTGTACTTTGCTCCCCCATTCCCACACACAAACACGGGCACTCGGCAGTTGGCACACTCCCCACTAGACACTAGTCGCCACTCGCCAGTCGCAACTCGCAATACGCAATACATATTCACGATTCACATTTCACGCACCCAGACACCCAGTTACTAGTCCTGTTACTCCGACCATTGCAATCACTTACCCAAAACCCAAATTACTGGCTGCTGCAATTTATATATGCTTACAAAGTCAAATCATGGGCAAGACAGAGAAACTTAGAAAATATCGGCAATGTTGGGAATCAGAGAACTGGGCTAAAGGTAATAAATTTGTTTAATTGTAATTTTGAATTTTAATGTACTGGTACCTATGTCTGTATAACTAAATATTAATGTATAATACTTTAGGATGGTTAAGAGAAGCTGATGCAGATGCAAATAAAATTGGTGAAGCATTTTGTAAGATTTGTCGGTCATTCCTTAGAGCTCATTTGACGGATTTACAAAGACACGCGAGTACAAAAGTGCACTGTGAAAAAATGAAAAAACTTAATCCTCAACAGAACAATCAAACCGTCTTAAGTAGTTAAGTAATACGATTATAATTACCAATGAACAAAAAGAGTTAGACTTAAAGTTGTCCCTGTATGTTGCAACTCATACTTCTATCAAAAGTATAGATCATCTATTCATCTTGGAGAAATACTAAAGGTTATTGGGAAAAAAAATAATTCACTTCTAAGCAATTTAAAGTTACATCGAACTAAATGCTCAACAATAATTAAAAATATGATATCACCATCATTACTAGAAGAACTCATTCTGGATATAGGTACAACTCCATTTTCTTTAATTGTTGATGAATCAACCGATGTTTCTGTAATTAAGTATTAATGCTTATGTGTGAAATATTTCAGTACAAAAAACTTATGTGTAAAAATTGAATTTTTGAGTATAATCGAAGTAGATAAATGTACAGCTGAAGCTCTCAATTATCATGTCTGTAATTATCATAAAGATATTGGTCTAGATATAAGTAACTTAGTAGGTATTGGTACAGATGGAGCAAATAATTTATGTGGCAAACATCACTCCCTCTTTACACTGCTAAAACAAAAAAGTCATAACTTACAAATTGTTAGATGCATCTGCCATTCCCTCAATAATGCATTGTCAAAGGCCACTGAACAATTCCCTAGTAATATAGATTTTCTTTGTAGAGAAATATACAACTGGTTTCATATAAGCCCACTTAGACGATTTGAGTCACGTTTGATCTCTTAAATTCATCCAATAAAAAGTTGCACCAGTTTAAACAGTTATCCGGTACTAGATGGCTGGCACGTGCATATGTGGTTAATTCTATACTAGAGAATTGGCTTGACTAAAAACTCATTTATCCACGGTCATTAATAAAGAAAAATGTTATACGGCAAGAGTTATAAATGAAATGTTACAAGACAATATCAATTATCTTTTTTTATTAATTATTAGACCTATACTAAACGAATTCAACCACTTAAACTTAACTTTTCAAAAAAATGTTGTCGATATTGGTAAATCATATGATGATATTACAAGTTTGTTCATTTTTTTAGCTAAAAAAATAATGAACGACTCCATTGTGACGCTTGGCTATGATAGTGTTATTGAAAATATAGATAATGATTCAGCCTATAATAGTTTCAAACATTGTGATTTTGGCATAGGATACAATGAAGGTCTCTCTAACATAGTTATATCACAAGAAAATAAAAATAATATTTAGAGTAGGGCATTTGTGTTTATAAAACAACTGTTATACGAAATTAAATAAAAGACTACCTGATAATCTGAATCATTTTAGAAAATTGCAATTATTTTCTCCTTTACAATGTCTAAATCAATTACATCCAAGCTTTATTGAGTTACCTTTTATTAATATATTCCTTAAGCCTACTGAACTTGAGTTGTTATCTATTCAGTGGGATAAATTAGTAACTGTGAATTGGACATCATATTTAGCTAAAGATAAAATTGTTGACGGCTATCATTTTTGGGCTGAAGTTTATACATACCAAGATGCAGGGGGCACTTTTATTTTCAGACAATTGTCTGAATTTGTCCTAAAAATTCTTGTTTTACCTTCCAGTAATGCCATAGTTGAAAGAACTTTCTCAATAATGAACTCTATAAAAACTAAATCCCGTAATTGGATTTCTATACCTATGTTAGAGGCATTATTGAGAATAAGATGTCATTTCATTTCTACTAGACATTGTTTTACCATGTTCACTCCAACAAATGGCATGTTTAAAAGATTTAACTCAGACATTATGTATCCTAAACCTAAACTTGAATCAAACAATAGTCATAATGATAATAATACTGAACTTGATGATGATTTAATTAATTTGTTTAATGAAGTTTATTTGCCTGATTTTTATGATTAAAATGTTACTCTTTTATTAATATTTTGACTATTATATATTATGTTTAATTAGGTATTCTAAGGAAAGGTACAAGTTATAATATTATTTATACATTTATTAAATGATAAACATTGTTGTTTAAATATTTAAAAATTGATACTCATATTGTTTTAAACTAGTCTAAACCATTTGTAAACAATAATACTGTTATTATTAATTTTAAGGTATCATGTAATCAAATAGTGCTGTACCTCTATGAAAGTTTTTTATTTATATTTGTTGTATTATGAAATGTTACTCTTTTATTAATATTTTGACTACTATATATTATGTTTAATTAGGTATTCTAAGGAAATATACAAGTTATAATATTATTTATACATTTATTAAACGATAAACATTGTTATTTAAATATTTAAAAATTGATACTCATATTGTTTTAAACTAGTCTAAACCATTTGTAAACAATAAGACTGTTGTTGTTCATTTTAAGGTACCATGCAATTAAACAGTGCTCTACCTCTATGAGAGTTTTTTATTTATATTTGCTTTATTATGAAATGTTACTCTTTTACTACTATTTTTACTATTACTATATTATGTTTATTTATTCTGAGGAAAGATACAAAAAGTTATAATATTATTTATACATTTAGTAAGCACTAAATATTGTTATTTAAACATTTAAAGATTATGACAATATTTAATATTTGATTTACCCAGGTAATATTGAGTATTTTGTGTTTACTTATTTATAAAATTTAATATAATTACTGTATACTACTTACTGACGGATTAGGTACTTACGGAAGAACAAATTTATTCATTCATATTTTCAACCACAGTTATAATTTTATATTTATGATAAATAATGAACAAATTGTTGTTGAAGTTGATATTTTATAGTTGGGTGTAATAATATTTTATTTTTTTTTAGGCGTTTTGTGGCGTTTTTTTTCGTTAATGATTTTGGCGATAAATGGCGTTTTTTGTATCTTGATTTGGCGATAGTTAATTTTACAAATCTGGCAACACTGACCACAACAACCAATTCAAAAGAGAAGCAAGTCAATATGTTGCGTTTTAGAACTGAAAATTATTTGTTATTTTAAGTTGAAACAATTTTATTTATAGACATAGTGTTTATCAATAATTGATAATTATTCTACTATCAGTCTGTCGGTTTAAACGGAAAAAAAAAAAAAAAAAAAAATTATTCTACTATTTGATAAACAACAGTACGTCAATACGTGATTGCTTATTTGTTATGCTTTATTAATTTAGTATTAATAATAAACATTATTAGTTAACATTAAATGTATTAACCATTATTTTAAAATGTTACGTACAAAAAGAGCAAGGCTTATTCCAGAGTCTGCTAGATGTAAATTCGTAAGTACCTAATTTGTTTTATCACTCTTATATCAATCTTATTAATATTATAATTACAATATTTTAATTATAATTATAATTAAAATCAGGAAAAAGCTGATGAAACGATTAAAAAGACTACTAATTGTATCTTCATAGAAGAAAACAAAAGAAATGAAGTTCAAGAATGGATAAATAGTCAGACAGTAGATTACTCAATTACTCAATTTCCCAACAACGATCAAATGTTTAATAATTATGATAAAAACATCAAAGCATTAAAAGGACATAATAATATAATAATATTATAATCATAATAAAATACTTTTCTTCTACAATAATGTTAATTATTATATTTATTATACCTAATATAATATAAAATATATTATATTATTATTTAATCTATATTATAATTATATTTATAGGTCACTGTTTTAAATTATCTGATTCTGATGAAAACTTTGATGATGAAGACAAGGATAAGACCTATAAACCTCCAGTAACTGAAAAAATATTAAATAGTAGCTCTACATCATCCTCACATTCTGTAGCAATTGTAAATGATATCTCAGGACCAAATGACCAAAGTGTAAAAGGTAATAAATCAAATATTAATAATGAATTTGTGGTGTTGGAAGAGCAACAAACTCTGAATAGTGAATCGTCAGTTTCCATCAATGAGAACATTGGGGTAAACAAGAAACCGTTGTCAAGAAAAAGACAGAGAAATGAAAAAAATTGGGTAAAAAATGTACAAAAGAATTTGAAAAACCAAGGCAAAGAATATGTTATAAAATCTAGTTTGAAAGTAGTGGCAG
>WHPZ01590021.1:0-22505 GCA_016617965.1 Macrosiphum rosae
AATCACCCGTAACCTATATGTATATATTTATTTATTATTAAAAACCTTAAGATATTCATAGCACTCTTTCAATTATCACGTAATTTCTGATAAATATATAAATTATGTATTTTAAATTTTAATTTTAATTCCTCAAATGCTTTGATTTCATGAATCGATCATTTAGGTATTTCCGAAATGCCAAATTTTTACGAAAAAAAGCTGCCTGATCCTAGATTAGTGAGCACAAATTTTGTAAAAAACGAGGACTCACCTGACCTCACAAAAACTTTGTTGATGGCGTACTGGGCGATATTCATAGGCCACGATCTATCACACACTGCGGTTTCTACAATGGGTATGCACATTAAACACACGGCAGTATATAAATTGATTGATTTTAATTAATGCAAGCGTACGTATATTAAACCCAAAGGGACAGACCATAGATTTGAGAGTTGTTGTGATAAGGACAAACATATTCAATATGCAATGATGAAACACATAAAGTCCTGCAAGCCGATATATGTACCAGCTGAAGATAGTTTATGTAAACCTGATCCGCTTAGTTGCATGAAGTGCATGAACTACGTCCGTTCACGGCCAGCTATGCGTACTGATTGTACATTTGGACCCATGGAACAAGTAACAGCCATATTAAATAATAAAATATTGAAAAAATTATATTATATATTTATTAAAGTAAAAATAATAACAATCGAATAAGCCATTTTGAGGGAATAAGGGCTCTGATGGTGGCTTGTACAGGCCAACTTCATATAAAAACACGTTCACCGAAAATCGGGTATGTTAAATAATTCATTGCACATTTCGTCGTTCGTTTGGATAATTTAACACGTTTTATATTTGTATATGTTGGTGATAATAATTTAAGAAAGCGGGTAAGTGGACGTCGCTCTGCTGTACAGTAGGTTACAAGTTTTTCACTGTATAATGGATTGTATTAAATTTGAATTCAATGATAGCATATCATTGCGTACGAAAAACGATTCTGAACGGAGATGGTTTTCCAGTATGAATTATTTATATTGTTATTATCAAGCCTTTGACTGAGTTAAGTTAAATTAACGGAAAACATTTTAAAAAGTTTAAAGTTAACAGTTAAACACCTATTTATTTTTTTAACTCAATTAAGGTAAAAGTTATATGAACATTTTCAGTTAACTTATGAACTTAAGTAAAGTTAAGGTGTTATTTTTTTTTTATATAATATCTATATAAATACCCAGTAATAGGGTTTAAAATAATAAAAATCATAAATATTATTGAACACAGCAAATAGCCAATAGCTTTTCTATACAAATGTACTGAATTAATAGAATTATGTAGTAGGTACCAAAAGCATACAAAATTGAAAATGCCGAAACAAATACAATATTTTGATGTATTAATACAGTAAGTATTATAGGGGAGACTGGCTTAATATGACATACCACTATTTAATTTAAAAAAAAATTGAAGGAAATAATGTTAGTTAGGTAACACATGAAACATGAGCAACATATTTGTATTTATATTATACAAATATTTCTGAAGTCGAATTGTACATTTAATACAAATAAATAATTTCAATTCACTTTTTTTTTAAAAGTATTTTATATGTCATTTTACCCGGAGTGTCGGGTATAATTACATACACCATATTTGTTTTATAAAACAATTGCAGTATATCTTGATTTTTTTATGTTGAACTTCGAATAAAAGAAATTGAAGGAACATTATAAAGTTTTATATTTTAAAAATTATTAAAAAAAATGTTGATACGACAAAAAACACGTTTTTGTTATAAAGTTCTCTGATAAGGTCAAAACCGGTGGTCACTATATGCAATTGGTATGTAGGATACATACCAATTATAATATGTAACATATTGAAAGCGGATTCGGTTTCTTAAATATCAATAATTCTAATCAAAACATCAATGTGTCATATTACACTAATATGTCATGTTAAGCCAGCCTGCCCTACATAATATTACACAGAACAAATCTCCAGTTAGTGTAGACTGAATGTATTGAGAGAATTAAAAATTCTATGATTTAATAATTTAATCAAAAAAAATAAACGTATTTTACTGGACACATTATAGTTCCACAAAAACTGAAATACGGTATAGTAAATCTTGAGTTCTGAGAGAGCCGAGAACGAAAAGTTTATAAATATAAACATTTGAAATATACATGTGCATAACCCAATTAGTTTTAATTTAAAAATAACCTATTTTAAATTTTTAACGCATTTATGCCCAGTCTTGGTTATTAATTATTATATTTTATTATATTCTGTAAGTTGAATTAATATTATAAATTACAACAAAATAACTAAAATCATAATTTTTATTTTTATTTTTATTCATTTCTATAGTGATAAACAAAGTGTTAGAAATTAAAATCCCATTTTTAGCGTTTATTTAAAGTTTATGGGTGTGGTTTTTCCTGTATCATTAAATATGATATTGAGAAAATCGAAAAAAGACCTCTTTAAAATACCATCTTGATCCAATTATCTAAAACATTAATATTTCCAGCATTTCAGTCTTTTGTACAGCAAATGCTGTGAATTCTCAAGAACCATAGAAACTAATAGAATATTTAAAAATTCGTATCACTGTTAAAGACGTATTTATATTTCACAGATGAACCAAGCTACCCATTATTTAGACGCATCCATGATATACGGTACGTCGGAACAACAGACATTGTCGTTGAGACAAATGTCGTACGGCCAACTTTTGGTAGAAAAAAAGTTGTTTAGCATTCCTAGTAGTGATCGTTTACCGCTGGAAACCACCGATACGAACTTTTGTCAGGACGGCCCAGGCACGTGCTATAGGGCTGGTGACATTCGAGCAAACGCATATCCACAACTGACTGCCGTGTACACAATGTGGGTAAGGGAACACAACCGGATAGCCCGAGAAGTGTATAAAGAAAATCGCTTCTGGACTGACGAAGAAATTTTCCGGGAGGCCAAGAAAATCGTGACGGCTTTCATACAGCACATCACTTACAACGAATGGCTGCCGGCACTGCTTGGCGTTAACTACACCAAGGAAAACGGTTTGGGACTGGGACAAAGTACCGTGTATGACGCGACTGCCGATCCGACCGTTAGCAACAGCTTCGCGACCGCGATACTGCCTTTCGCCAATTCCATGATTGACGATAAAATTAGGTTCGGACATATACCGCATATAATATTATTAGTGTCATAATTATAATTGGGTAGGTCATTTCATGGTATCAGTTTTTAAAATAGACGTGAACAACAGTCGTACTTCAAACATATTCCTATTAAAATTTAAGATCAACATCTATTACTGCCCTCCTAAGCCAAAATAAAGTAAGCGACAAAATTTTAAATGTGAATTTACCTATTATACCAAATTAATAATTTTTTTAATTTTTTGTTTCCTTAACAAAAATACCGTAAATGCAATATATTGTATAATAAACATGGTTAGACATATACGTATTTACAAATATATGAATGATACTAGGCAAAAAAGCAGTATCAAACACATGCTAAGCAAAAAGGCAGTAAATGACCACGGTGTACGGTAATTTTTCTTAGTTTTGGCTCAAACGCAGTATTTTCGTTTAGTATTGATGATAATTTTCTAGCCGTATGACACAATATCATATATTATCATATATTATAATAATTTATACGCTGTTAACCACTGTCTTTGAAGACCCCTGTGTTAACGGTTTGGTTGTTCTTAATTCTGTGATTCTGTGATATTATTTCATTTTTATGCTATTAATAAAATATGTGCTCATACTGCATTTTCCCTCTGTAAACTATAATATTTATGTCTCATACCACTAAGCTAAAAGTACGTATAATATGTGTTTTGAGGTGTTAAGAGGTATCCTAGAGTTTATCCATGAGCGTTATTGGATTCTACAGGAAAAGTTATTTAAGAATCATTAATATATTATTTTATTTTGTAAATATGATAAAAATAATAAGGTGATTCAGAAAAAGTAATTTAATAAAAACGGCATTAGCAAAATACGATTCGCATGCTTTAATCAGAAATTGGTACGCCGATATTTTTTATGACAATCTTATCTAGTTATTAGTGAAACCTTTCTGCTATACAATTAAAGACTTAAATTAAAGTTTTGATTTTAATATATATAATAAAATAATAGTAGCCGTGTCTTATCGTTTACTGAACAGTAATTTAATAGGTGGTATTAACACTATTCTAAATAACGATAAACGCAAAACTTGTATAGGTAACGTTTTAATTCTGAATAACCAGGTACGCACAACTTTGATTGTTTTAATTGTAAATAACATAAAACGACATTTTTTTTTCAAATTCGAGCCCTAGTTTAGATACTTAGGTAGGTACTTATATGGTTCCACTACATAATATATCATTAATATCTTCGATAATATTGTACATAATAACATTGATTTAAGATGAAAAATATACAATTATATATAAGAATTATAGTTTGAAATAAATAAATAAAATAATAAAGTTGTATTTTGTTATACGTAAGACGCTAATTATAATTTTTATATTAAGTGTTGGTTTCTACCCGATGAATGGTGTTCCATTAATGCAGAATGACCGGAGATTAAAGGAACATTACAATAAACCGACTAATTTAATGAAAGATTCCTCGAGAATGCTAACAGGACTAAATGTGCAAGCTACACAAAAAGTCGATATGGTGTTTTCTGAAACGGTAATTTAAGATTATTGACAATATTACGTACATTCTGATTTTTTAAATATTTTTTATAGATTTCAAAATACCTATATGTTATGGACCCAAATTATTATTCGTTTGGCATGGACACCGTCAGTTTGGATATACAGCGAAGCCGCGATCACGGTATTCCAAGCTACACACAATTTAGAAAATACTGTGGACTAAAAGACATAGGAAATATCTCAGATTTGTCTGAGATCATGGTGGATGGTGTAAGTTTGAAAAAAAAAACTTAAATTATTTAAATCATAATATAATTACTGATTACTTTATTTCTGCGTGTTGTTTTTAGTCAGCTGATAAATTATTGAAGCTATACAAAACTTGGGACGATATAGATCTATTGGTTGGTGCATTGTTGGAGAAACACGTTGACGACGCAATGGTTGGCCCTACGATGAGGTGCCTCATCAGGGAACAATTTGTAAGAACTAGAATTGCAGATAGATATTTTTATGATGTACCAGGAGTATTCACTGATTGTTAGTTACCTAAATTATTTTTAATGAATGAACATAATTTGAACTAACCTATATTTTTAATTTAAGATCAACTGGAGAATATCAAGCGCGTGACGCTTTCCAGAGTTATATGTGATAGCGGGAAAGTCGGTATGATTCCACTACAAGCCTTTTTGAGACCGGCGGAAGGATCTAAAATTGCTCGTCATTGTGATAGTGAAGTTCCGAATTACAACTTAAGTGGTTGGTTCGATAAAACCAGAGACAATTTTTTTGGGATAAATAACTCTAAAAATTAATTGTACACATTTGAATATGAAAATGTATTTTGATAATATGGTTTTGATAAGAATACGCTTTTTCATCATTCTTCTCTATTTTTGTATGGACAACATAATTTAAGATGCACTGGTTTACAAGATAATGACGTAACTAGTATCATCCACTGACTATATTTTCCCAGTCACAATTATTACTTTCAGAAAAATCTCCTGAATAATTTTATAATATGATATATTTAACTATAATTTATGAATGTTGAAAAAACCATTATATATGTTTTTTAATTCTCAGTTTTACCCTTTTTTTAATTTAATTATGAATAAACATTATACACTTAATTATATTTTTTTACTTTTTCGGTATGCATTATGTAATATTTAATTATAAATATTAATCATAAGTTAGATTCAAATATTTGTATAAATTATTATTTAAATTATAATTTTATACCGAGGTTCATTTGAAAACAAATGGATAATATTCTAAATTTATTAATAAATATTATTAAATATTATTTAACAAGAGTATTCTACTAAGTTCTTAATTCAACTAGTGACATAATGTTTTGAATTATGTATCGATTAAGTTTAATATAAAAATGTATATCATGTATAAATGTGAACCTACTAAATATTATCAAAATTACCTAAACATTAGAACAATAATTTCTCTAAAAACGCCAAAACTGATAAAAATTCAATATAGAAGTTTAAGTTTTCAATTCTTTGATGTATGAAACGGATTTTGTGGTACTTGAAAAGCATTGCCTGGGACTTTCTAAAAAATAATGTATTTATTTTACATTAAAATGTGGGCCTTATATAGTTATAAGTATTTACAGTTAAGTTGAGCGGAGTGGATCATGTTGGTCTACTACCAAGGTATTCTAAATAGAACATTTTTTAAATCGTCAACAATAATAATATTATACCAGGCGGATTAATTTGTAAAATCCTGGGGGACATAATATGGCACCGGCCCACTGTGCAATTATACAGTACCAGCACCACAGAAGCCTTTTCCGCCCATGCCTACTGGAGTGTTTAAAAGTGTACCGATTGGATGTACCTACCGATTTGTTGATATATTTGGTTGTTTATGGCTTTATGGGTATCATTGTCGATAACATTTACTCAGTATTTAATATCGCATAGGTACACCCGCTGTTAATAAAATACTTGAATAAAACTTGTATACATCTACTCATATTATCGGGTGCCCGACCATAATTTTGCTACAATGAACTTTTTTTCAAATAGTTATACAAAAATTTGACCATTAAGATTTTACAGTTATACCAGATAGACCTAATTGGTCCAGTATATTTAAATACATTTTAGACTTTAATAAAATAATATATATAATAATGCAGCAGTGCACGCGAAACTTTACTCGAAGTGACCGCGTGCCTTAAGGTAATAAATTATCCAATATTATGTGGTACATAATTACCAGAGGTTTACAAAGATGTTGAAACATCGCTAACGATTATAATTGGTTGTAAACTTTATGATCCTCGTTTATAATTTTATGCAGCTGGGTACGAGTAAAATGTACTTAGGCATATCTTAATTATTTTAATAGAAGTAAAGAAAAAATAATAATTATTGATTTTTAATATTGTTGAAATTATACAATTACTGTAAATAATACATTTTATATTTTCTTATATTTTGTGGTATACATTTGTGGCCCAATATCCACTGGTAATTGAATGTAAACAATTATTTTATATAAAGCCGGTAGATAAAATGTGGTCCAATTACCGACTGTGTATAATATAATTTATCAATAATATCATACAATATGTATTTCTTCTATGGTTATATCGATCCATTGTCTCTACGTCATGTGCCTAAGGAAAAAAAATCACTATCATGGTTGTTGCAATGAAGAAGACAAAAAATATTATTTTATATTTGTTTTATATACAGTTATCTCGCGAGGATCCATTGTCCAGGCGGTGAGTCCCCGTCGACGGCTAATGGGTATATCCTCACGGGACACTCTGTATACGCACATTCCTGTGGCGTACATACTAGACAGATACGTAACTGTACATACAATAATAAAACATATAAATAAATAATAATATTAAATCATCTTAGAGACTAAGAAGTTTGGTCAACACAAGTATCACATTCAAAATACATGACAAATTACATTACAATATAAGTAGGGCTATGAATTTAATGCACTAAAAAACCTTAAAAAATACATTAAAAATGTCAAAAATATGTAATGATATATGCACTTAAAATGCAAAGCAAAAGGAATATAAAATGCCAAAAATTATAGTATAAAATTTATTAAAATTAAATCGTCTACTTTCGGAAAAATATTTCGTATTTCTTCTGATACCCTATGACGTAGAGTATGGACAAGACATGTCATGTGTTCCATTTTAGAGTAAAGTAATTTTAAAGCTTTTCCTGCTTTCACCATCTATATTATATGGTGCAGCGTCTGATAAAAATAGTAGGACATTCTCCCGTTGAATACCACCCGGCCATAATAGCGAAAGTGATTGTTCAAAACACCTAAATATTGTACCACTATTAGCTTTTTCTGACACTGTTGAATCTAATAAAAAAACTTTACCGGGATGGCCCAATTCTAATGTGCCAATTATTATATTTGCAATATATCTAATCATTGTATCTGTTATCTCGTCAATTGAAATCCAAATTTTTTTATTTGATGCATAGGTACGTTCTGACTTCAAATAAAGTGTCTTCGTAACATTCGTGTACATATTTTTTTCTTAATGTTGATTGGTCAGGTATCGATTTATTAGTATATTTTTCTAGAAATTTACGAAAAGTCGGTTGCAATAATTTATTCAGTGGTATATTCACACTTAAAAAAGCTTTACAAAGGTCACTATTAAAACATGAGTTTGATGAAGTTGTGATCAAAGTTTGAAGACATAAAGTTTCTTTATCGTTTTTTTTTGTGTTGTATCCTAATTTTTTTTCCACTGAAAATAACTTTACAAACTTTACAGTATAATATTGTACCATCCGTACTAAAAATATCACCGCCAAATTCATTGACGTACTTTCGTAATATTGATGAGAAAAGCGGTTTTGATTTCGGCATTTTACTGTTAACACACTTCACTGTACACTCGCGAATGCCGAACAGGTACTAAACAATATTATACTGAAATACCTACCAATAACTTAATCTAGAAATTCGTGACTGATATAAGATATCACAGATAATAACTTATCTAGTTGTCTAGCAATTGCCTTATTTTATCGAATTGTTATCTTTACCTAACCCGTATATAGCGTGTGACTTGTGTAAAATATTATTTAATAAAATATAAATTTGACATAATATATGCAGCGCCTGTGTAAAATAAAAAAAAAATGTTTTCAAACCAGTCAATTGACAGAATTTGATTAAAAATACTAGAAAATGAACTAAAAAAACAAAATATGACCTAAAAATGCAAAAAAATGACCAAAAAATTAAAAACATCAAAAAATGCAAAAATATGCAAAATAAAAGTTTCGTAGATGGATTCGTAGTTACATAATTCAAATTATGTACTCACAAAGCTAAATCACCAAACAAAATGCACTTTCCTATGAATTCACAGCCCTGATTATAAGTTACACAAAATTTGAAGTTTTCTGTTCTTAGGCTTAGGGTCTTTAAGATATCTGTTGGTTCTGGTTAAGGTAATATATATTATAAATCTAATGAATAAATTTAACAAATAATCTTTGGGAAACTGAGGACAAGTATGTTCAAAATATACAATTCTCATCAAATTTTTTATTTTTTCTCCAACTTTTGGCAATGGCAACAAAATTGGAAATTTATTAAGTATTGAATATTTGGTCCGACTCATACACACTATTACTAATATAGCAAGATGAATCGAAGTGGTAAGAGCATACGGTCTTGTGTTCAATTCTAGCTGTATATCTTTCAAGTTACAATTTTGAAGCCAAATATCACGCCTATAATGATTATATATTATATTTTTAATAATAAAAAATACCCCCGTATTATCCTGATTGTTTACTTTCTTCAAATACGCTTATTGTGCTCTTAGTATAGATTAAGTACTTCTTATAGAAATAATAAAAAAAAAAATAATAAAAATAATAATTTTATTATTATTACTTTTAAAGTAGTAACTTATTTTAACTAAGTTGTTACTTTTTCTTTTGAACTTTTAAAAATTTAAGAAAGAAAATTAACTGTTAACTTTAAACTTAATTTATATTTTTAAAAATTAACTTGACTTAACAAGTTAAAGAAATTATTTAACTTTTCCAGCTTGGTCGCTAGTTGCATAGATAATTGCTTACTTAGTTTCCACATTTACGACTATACACACTACCATGGCTACTATGAATACAAATCATAATATTATGTATAATGTATACCGATTTAATATCGACTAACTAAAAAAAAATTGTATTACAACCATTGGCGCAACTAGGGGGGTGCTTTGGGTCCTTAGCACCCCCTAAGTCAAAATTAGCACCCCCTAAAAAATCGTTAGGTGTTAAGTCTCATTGAATCACAAAAAACCTTGAACTTAAGAAAATAATAATTAAATATTTTCAAAATTGTATGGTGTATGGGAAATGTTAATATAAATATTCAGTGAAATTTTCATGTACCTATATCTACAGTTATTCGTTTTTGAATTACAACAAAATAAAGAAATCGTTACATGCGAAATCGAGTGAATGTCCTATGTTGTAAAAATTTGAATTTCAAACGCTCATAAAAATTTAATTTGACTTTCTTATTGACATTTTTTTTTTTGATAAAGGTAGATAATCCTATAAGGAATCTTGTATTACATTTTCAAATCTTAGATTTAAAAAGAAAAATTTTTACGAATTCTTAACTCAAAATAATTTGCTAATTTTCGTGATTTTTCCATATTTTGTCAATTTTTTAACTTTAAATACTTATAAAAAAAAAACTGTGGCTAAGGATTTTTAATATTTTTCATCTGCCTTTGAAACAATATACTAGGAGCCTTGTATTAAATTTTCAAGCTTTTTTAACCAACAAATAAAATTTTATTGATATTTTTAGAAAAAAAAACTAAAAAAAATGGAAAATGAAAATGTTCCTAAACAGTTCAAAACAAATCATAATATTTTGAAGATTTTATAGTATATAGAAAATGGAAATATAAACAACCAGTGAAAATTTCATGTATATACATTGATTTGTTTTAGAGTTACATCAAAAACCCAAATCGATTTTGCGTAAAAATTCCCATTTTTCCTTAATTTATGTTATTTTTCCCGCCGCTTTTGAAAACTATTGAGAATTTTAAATTTTGACCTCCCCAATGCACCAACGATATTCACTTTCCAATGAATGTAATGCCCATTTAAGGGCGGGGGGCTGGAGAAATGGGTGAATTCCGTGCATTTTAGATAACGCAAACTTTTTTCGTCCCAACCGTTTGTAAGTCTTTTGTAAAGTTGTGCAAATGCAAAATTTTTGATATTAATAAATAATATTACATATGCACAACTTTTTTTCAGAATCGTTTTTCTTATATTATAAAATTGAATTCAAATCGAACCCAATCCATTATTACTGTGACCCACTTGTACATCAGAGTGACATTCACTTAAGTGCTTGCTTTTTTTCATTTCTATTTCTATTTGTTCAATTTAGATGTTTTATACAATGTTTTCATTTACATAACGTGAATGAAAACATTATACATAACGTGAATGATAAGGACGAAACCGAGAAATATCAGTTACAACCTTTTAATTCTAAACAATAATTAAGAATTAATAGTTCTAAACGGTCTTAAACGTAATGTCTTAGAATGAAAAGTTACTGTTATAATACGATTATACCACTGATACAATATAAATTATTATTTTTTCATATAAAAATATTATTTCAGCATGAACTTATTACCACTTTTTTTTTGTTTTGTTGCAGTGATTAGTCTTGTACAGTTGTAACATATTTCTTACAGTAGGTATATACCAGGCACGTACACAAACAAATTCGACGGGGGGGGGGGTCATAGTATATTTTTGTAGGGAGGTCATAGATGATTAATATGAATAAATTACACAACCATACATTTTCGGGAAGAGGGGGGTTGAACTCCCCGTGCTCAATGCTCATAGGTATGTCATAATATAATATTACTTTACGTAAAAACAAAAATATTGCATACTAAAATTTTATAATTTATAATACAATTAACACTTAAAAGTTGGTGTCCCTGTATAGAAAAAATTATTTAATTAAGAATGAAAATGTTCTAACTAAATAAATAATTTTTATTTTCAGAATAAAACAGTTCTACATGTAAAACCTTTGAATTCTTAAACTTATATTTTAGTTTTTTATTATTTACTCGATGAATAATTGAAGAAAAACAAATTGCCGGTAAAAATGTGTTCTTTAGAACTTTCTTGATATTGCATACAATTTTTACGATTTAGTATTTATGATGAAAAAAGTTATTCAATGTCCAACTTAAAAACGTTCCCCTGAACAATTACATAGATTACGTTAGAACCTTTTCATTCTGAGGCGATGAATAATGTATAATGATTCAAAAAAAAAACCATTTCTCTTTGCAAATATTTATTGATATATTCTCTGTATTATCAAAAATAAATAAATATTTATCTTGTTAACAATAAAAATCTTATGGTACCTTTCTATAGTTAAAAATATTATAGTAAAATACTAGAGTATTGTAAAACAACATTAAGTTGTTCTTTGTATAAATGTTTTTTCTAATAGGTACTATCAAATAAATTATTGTACATTTTTAAAAACATTTTACTTGCTTCCAATTGTATAATTAAACTGTGTATGAAATAAAATCACAAGAAACTTTAGTCATAGAACAGTTATGGAATTTGTAGCCAAGTCGTCATACACTTCCCACGAACTTATTCTCTTACAATAAGCTTTATAATGACCCACACTTGACACACTTAATTCACCACCATTAACAAATGAAGTAATGCCTCTCAGTTGATAGTGTAAATTGTCTATGGTCAGTACCTCTGGAATATCATTCAGTTTTATTTTTAATGTTGTATTTGATACTCCTGAAAATATTAAAGTATATAATATATTAATTCACTTTTAATTGGAATATAATATGTAAAACTTAATTTGTCTATTTATTTTATTGTTTTTATAATAAATTACCCTCGTTAAATGTAAATGTTTCAAGAAAAATATGATCCTTTGACAATTCAGGAATTAATGTCACTGTTCCATAAGAGTTCATTCGTACATTTGTTTTTACTTTGTTTGATACGTGTGTTAATAATAAAGTCTTGTAGTGTATCAAAGTTTTCATGAAATATATATGTTAAATATGCATATACGTATTTGTTTTTATTACATTGATCATTTGAACATGATGATTTATCAATGAGTGTTGGACATTTTGGTAACATACACTTTAACAAATTTCCGAAAGTGGTATCACATTCAAAAAACAGTTCAATATCATTTGATGGATAATCCGAAAAAAGTACATAGGAAGAAATTAAACGAAATTAAACTTAGGTACTCATAAAAGTTTTTTTATCTCATCGGAGGAAAATAACTAGTTTTGGTATAAAGTAAAACAAATTAATAACAAATGCACAGACTACCTATATTATTTTATAAATACTTGATATAGCTGTACCTTACATTTAAAATATAAATTAAATAATATAGAGACTTATAAAGTTAACAACAATTATATGTTAAATATTATTTTATTTATATCATAATATAACATAAAAAGAATGTAGAGTGTAGTTTGTAGAAACACGGCATATGTATCACCGTATCAGAAATTACTAATTAGGTCCGTTCTGGAAATTTTATTATTAGTTATTACCTACCTATCAATGTAACATACATCTTAATAACCGTTGCCATTTCATAGAAATTATAAACTTTCTAGTTATATTCCAAATAAGTAATAAATAAATAATAATAATCACTATTCACTATAATAGTATAATACTACGAATTAATAATTACAATATGCCTATACAGTACAGGGTTATTCAAAATGATTCATCCGATTTAAAGTGCTTATATTATTTTACTTTTTAGGTTTAGAACAATATGTAAATATGTTATACATTAAATAAAAGAAAAATATGTCAAGTTTAGTTAACTGTATCTATAAATGTTCTATGTGAGCTTTGGTTACACGAATAACATCTAGTCGGTAGTCAAATTCATACCATACTTTTTGCAGCATAGACTACATGGCTGTTGTTATTCGATTTTTCAATTCAACTAGATTTGATGGCAGTGGTGGTATGTACACAGTGTCTTTAACATACCCCAAAAGAAATAATCACATGGCGTCAGATCTTTATATAGCCATTTTAAATCGGATGAATCATTTTGAATAACCTTGTATATTAATTATTAGTATATACTATAATATGTCTATAGACTATAGTACCTATAGCAATAAATACAATACTATATACAAACCTACAATCGTCGGTAGATATACCTCCGTCGCACGTCGCGGTTCTCAGAAATATCAATGCAAATAATATACAGTTCATAAATCACATAAATCATAATGGGAAAATTCGTAAATAACTTTTTACAAAAAACTTTCATTTAAAAAAAATAACGTAGTTAAGTTACAATTATTTATAAAAAGAAATAACTTAGTTACCTACTAAGTTATTTTCTACATTCTATTTTTTTTAACTAGTTAAGTTAAAAGTTGTCAAAAAAAGTCATTTTTAACTTTTTAACTAGTTACTGCACAGCTTTGTAAATTACATCAAAAAAACTAAAATCGTTATTCTTGGTTTTAGTACGTAATTTCGTCCAAATTTGAATTTAAAATGTCTGTAAAAAATAATTGTGTTTATATATTTTTTAGATTTTTTGGTGACAGTATGAATTATTTATAAGAATCTTTGTCTTAAATTCTCAACCCTTACTTATAAAAACTGAACATTTTATAATTTTTTAATTACAACGATTGATAATTTTCGAGATTTTGATCAATTTTACTGAAATTCGTGATTTTTCCATATTTTGTCAATTTTTGAACTTTAAATGCTTATGAAAAAAAATTGCGACTAAGGATTTTTAAAATTTATCATCTGCCTTTGAAACAATATACTAGGAGCCTTCTATTAAATTTTCAAGTTTTCGCAACCAACTTGTGAAAACTACGGGGGAATTTTTACTTTTGACCCCCCAAAGTACCAACTAGATTCACTTTCCTATCAAAAAAGATACTGTTGAAGAAAATCCAAGCATTTTTACTGTCCTAAAACGTGATGACAGACACAAAAAAAATAAATAAATAAATAAATAAAAAAAAAACACACATCATTGTAAAATCAATACATTAATCGTTTCACTCAGAATCTAAAAAAAGGGTAATTTATCATAGGTAATTAAAACTCGTGTGTGCAATCGAGTTATACATTTTGAACGCAAACGAGTCGCAAAAAAGGTTAAATGTAGGCAAACGGTTATAGCCCTGAGCTAGGTACTTGGTACTAATATGAGCCCCGTCAAATGGTAACGAACTGTTTCGGTAGAAGGCAATCCCGGAAGGTATATAGCGCGATTATCATGTCGATACTGTCCTTCCTGTATAAATGTAAATAATACGCCACATTCCCGATAAATAGGACGACGGATAACGAAATATTTTATTTATATATTATGTTAGTCCGGTAGAGCGCGCACTAGTATTAAACTTGTCTCATTATATTATGCTGATCCCGATGGATATTGGGTGATTCTCTTGTAGTAAGTTATTTACCTACCTATGACCCATTTTGAGTTTGAAAAAATGCGACAATTTATTTGAAAGCGAACCATTTATTGGTTCGTATTCAATATTAATTATTATTTAAGGGGTCGGATTTAGCAATATTCTATAATATCCATCGTGATAGTTATGCGCTTGACTGTGTGTCTAATGACTAAACATTAGTGTGAGTGAGTTTCCTGTTTATGTAATTAAAGATTAACTAAGGCTAAGATTGGAAATCAGTAACGTACATACGGTCACATGTCACTAAATTTTGCTATCAAAAGTGATTCAACATGAATGCCTCAAAAACCGACATTTCCGATGAGCAGAATAATAATATTGATGGCACCGATTGAGTAAATTGTCTCTCAACTAATTTTGGAATGTAGTCGTTTTAATTAACTTACCTACTAGTGATAGACTTTTAGATGTAATAATATGTATGCTGCTTTATTTCTTTTCAATCATTACGATTTTTACTTTTATTTAGTGAATAGTTTCAAGCGTAGGTACCTAAACAAAAGTCATATTATAATTATTTTTGTTAAGTAGGTACAAGATATCTATAACAAATACCAATTGATTTTTAACTATTATTAATTGCTTTTAACATGTTTCTGGTTAACGTATTATTTTATTTATCTTTCCGAAAACGGAATAAACGAGACGGAAAATCGCATTTATATAGTCACTAATCACTATAATATATTTACTATAATATAGACGACCACGGTGTCAATAAAATGCTCATATCTATTTTAAATATTGTGTTTGTATATTTTATATTAGCTTACATTTGTCGAATTCAGCATTA
Source organism: Macrosiphum rosae (assembly GCA_016617965.1). Lineage (NCBI taxonomy): Eukaryota > Metazoa > Arthropoda > Insecta > Hemiptera > Aphididae > Macrosiphum > Macrosiphum rosae. The sequence continues at coordinate 16,087 of WHPZ01590021.1, forward strand.
TAATTATAATATAACAAAACATTATATCACAAAATCATGTAGGCATCATGTGGGTATTGAAAAAAAATTCACTATAAAAACGGTTGTATCTGTATTCCGTAATACTACTTGGACATACGGCCATTTAATATGTCAATTATTTCTCAGTGATCTCGTCTATTCGTTATTGTGTTTCGTTTTATTTTGCCACACGTGTTGACCGTGCGCTTTCAAAATTGTATTTTAAATGGAAAAAAAACGGAAGTTTACTTTGATTGATGAGGGTTCTAAGCCAATGCGACATCGTACCGGATCTACGCACAACCATAAGCCACATATAGGTTTTGTATACATAATATAATGTGTCCCTTAACACGCCTTTAATACGATTCGCTGTACTTGGTAGCGTGCGTAATTTATAGCTGTTGGCCATTTTCGAAATGTAATCAAAATATTCGCCTTATACGCAGCACGTACCTATTTATACGAAGGTCAATAAGGCGTTTTTAGCATTTCTTTTCTCTGTCCCGGATAAACGATTCTTCGAAATTGAACGTCCACGCCGAAAGTTAACCATATATTTGACCGATGGGGGACTTAAACCCTGACGGGCTTTCCAATATAATATATTATCCAGGTCTAGTTGATCTGTAGTCAATATGCCCCAAAATCTGTATACAACATATTGTGAATTTTGAACAAACATTTTTTAAATTGAAATTTAAAATTTGAAAGTTCTCCGCATCTATCAGATAAGTAGTAAAAAATATCAATTGTAATAATCAGCACTAAAATTTAAATAGATAGTACCTACGTCGTACACGTTTCGATAGTAGAGTGTAAGGATGTTGAGATATGAGAAGCTAATAACGAAGAATATTTCATTTTAGATGCCTAATATGACTTACGATCAGTTATTCACTCCGTTCTACGGCACTTTAGTATTCATTTTAAGAGTAGGTTCCTAAAATTAATAACAATAATAATGTATTACATTCTATTATATGAAAAAGATAATTGATGCCTTCAGTAATAATTCATAATATTAACCAATATCCAAACGTCATACAATTCAATACAATATGAACGGTATAAGCCACCTTCATTTAATACCCACTAGATGGCAGTACCTAAGCCGTTATTGCATTTTAAATTTCAATCTATAGTTGAGTGCCTACTTGAGTATAATACCTAGCTCAATTATTATTGCATATAATTAGTTATTATTTTTAAATTTACTAAATTGGGTTAGTTAAACGGGTGAGTTAGTCCAATAATGCACTGAAGGCCTCAATTATATCTAATATATATTCTCAACACAAGTTATAGCTTAAAGAAATAGATAATCTTATGTAGATCATAAAATTGTATTGTATGTATTATGTAATTTAAAACATTTAAAAAAAATAATATTAAAATCTCGTGTCATGGTTTAGTGGTCGCACTCTGTAACGGCTCGACTGACGTTAATAACTTTTTTTATATATAATATTTGGTAAGTATAGATAGTGACGAATTTTTCACACTCCTAGGTCCAGCCTAGGAAGGGGCTCAAACGGAGATTTTAAGATTTTAAGTGGACATTTATTGTTTGGTAGACATTGGTTAATCGGGCAGATCAGGTGCAATGAAATTTTCACACATTGCCTACTTCATACGCTGTCACCATTATCCGAGATCGGATTGCCTACCAGGGAGGCTGAGTTGTACCCAAAAGGAATGAACAATCACAATTTTTTTTAAATTTGTAAATTTTTAAGGGAAACGAAGTGAGCGGCATCAGCTAGTTATATTATAATGCATTATTTTTGTCAAAAACTAATGAATGTAATACGCTGTATTAATAAAGCGATTACGACGTCAAACTTTGTAATGATTATTTTAGATCAGGGTTACAAATCCCGATGAATTATTATTGCCATTCGAGTACCTACTTATACGTCGAGTCTCGATATGCTAACGAGGGTACCGACAAAATAATCATAGATAATTAATACATATAGACATTTTGTTGGAAGTTACTTACACTATTTTCGACTACCATACCAAATCACAAACACTATTTTTGGCTACCTGCGGTGTTGAAAATTATAAGCACCCGCCAATAGCGTCCTAAAAATATATTTTATATTTTCATCATTTCATCAAATATTTCTATGTTTCCATATCCGTGAGTTTGGTCACGTTCGATGTCAAGCTGTGTTTAAATAAAACGTTTTTAAAATTTAATCGCAACGGCAACGCTTTTTATTGAATCGGTTTTGTGTACATTTGAAATTGGTTTTTAGACGTGACATTTCGACCTCCAAAATAAATACACAAAATAAATACAACTCGTACAATGTATATAGAAGACGTCAAGGCGATGTCTTTCTCCAAAATATTCATTATACCTACCTACGCATACAAGTATATTAGGTAGGTACAATTGAATAATCCCTTTCAGTGTAGATCATTCAACAGCCTAGCTCATTATTATCATCTTAGCACAAATGTATACCATTATTAAACTAACGTTCAAACTTTTATTTCTAACAATATAATAAAATACAATCACACTTGTACGAAATAATAATACTTATTGATTTATATTATAACGCACACACAAATACACAATACCTACACTATAGGTAAACTTAGTGATGTACAATTTAAAATACAAATACATTTATCTCGGTAATAAATTTGCATAATAATCCGCTGTTAAAAAATTTGTATTTTTAATTCAGTATAAATTATGAGTGTACCTATAATATCGTGTATTTCCTTTTTTTGAAAGTAGTAATTATTTATTTAAAATTATATATTATCTTGTTTTAATACAAGTCAGAACTATTAACCATTTTTAATTGATAAATTTGTTTTATTTAACATGTAAATTGTAGGTAAGTAACTCTATACAGGTATATTTTAATTAAATTTAATATTCACAGTCATCTCTAGGTATATGTTATACAATATATTATTATTATTATAAGTACTGACAATACTGTACAGTGTACATTTTAAAATTAAAACAATATTTGAAAAATAATATGAAAACAAATGAAAGATTGTATAATATAGATAATGCAATTTACTCTTTATTAATAACTATTTTATATACAAAACATTAAAACATAAAAGTCAATTTAAAAAAAAAATTAAGAGTAACGTCTTGTAGATTTCTGTTTTTGACGATATAACGCTGTAGAATACATGAAATTAAAACATATTATAAGTACTGACAATACTGTACATGTTACAACAATATCTGAAAAATAATATTAAAACAAATGAAAGATTGTATTGTTTTTGTGAATGTTATTCAGTTCTTTGGCAGGTCCTTGAGAAAAAGGTAGGAATAGTAGTACAGGCAATTGTACCTGTATTTATGTAAACTTTACTTAACAAACATGATTCATGAGTCATGATCAAAAAATATAATATACTTAAGCAGCATACTAAATAGCATTATATATTTAAAGGTTTTATTAACTCCATCTGTTCTTAATTGGAAAAAACTGCTAGAGAATTTGAAGACAAGTGGAATTTACCACATTGTGTAACAGCGATTGATGGAAAACATATTGACATATTGTTCATCAAGTGAATTATTATTATTTTAATAATTTTATCATTATCCTAAACATATGAATTCCGATATAATTGTGGTAATGCCGCTGCTGAATATTCGCAAGTGTGACACCGGCCTAGCTTATTTTTTTAATTTTCATTAAACAATGATTCTTCTTTATTATCTTACTTGATTAAGTTTGATTTTCAATTTCTAACAATTGTTGAACCTATAAAATATTAAATTTGATATATTAATTAGGTAATAATAATTACCTATATGTTTGTAATTAAAAATAACAATGTATTTATTCAATATTTTAAATAATAATTAATATGTATGTATTTAATTACTAGTAGAAAAAATCTATGCAATAATATTCTATCCCAGGAGATTTTTTTCTAGGCCAATTGATTTTTATTAATTAAATTTTGTAGGTAGGAGGCTTTGATTTTAAAATCAATGAGTTTTTAAAAGTTGTTGAATATTATAATACTATTGATAATAAATTAACGCAAGTCGCTGAAATATCTGTACCTCGATGCGGTGCTGGTGTTGAAGTGTTAGACCCCGTAATTTAATTAATAAGAGCCCCCTCCCTCAAAAAAGTACCTTTTGCAATAAGTTTGTCAACCTTATATGGACCCTGGGGCCCCCACAATCCTAAATCCGGTCCTGGCCATGGTATATTTGTATATATTGCAAATAAAGATAAGTACTTAGTATTAGTTAAGTACTTAACTAATGACTAACAGAACTTTGTAATAATGGTTAGATTTAATAAATATTTCTATTTAATTTATTATAACAATCAATTTAATAATATTATATTTGTAAAAATAAAAAAACAAATAACATTGTTTAAAGATGATTATAGAATTATAATGGTGATATTTATCTGAAGAAGTGCATCACTTATTTAACATTTATTGCAGAACTCGTTGTGTCAAAAATTTAAATATTTAAAAATCCTATACACACAGATCAGACTACACTGGTGACTTTGCTTATGATAAAACCACCCTAGCCCTCCTTATTTCTGAGGAATCCAACACACATCCACATCCACATCCAAACTCACCTCAACATGCTATAGGCCCGATATAAAGAGTGGGGATTAAAATTCTACAAATCTAAATCCATCGACTTCATATTCAGACATATAAACTGGACCACTATCACAATCAACAACCAATTTCTCCCAACTGCACAAAATACTCTGTCTATACTTAGTTCACTGTCTTACATAGGCTGCCCATATATGCAACAAACGTCTAGTCCTCAACAATCATCAGACAGCTTCACCTCTATTAAAGTTTTCTAAAATTAAGTTAGGTTAGATAATTTGATATAGTGAATTAAAACTGCTTCATGCTTGTGTAAGTTATTATCAGAAAAACAAATGGAGCGAATGCTGAAAAAAGTTGATAATGTTACATGAAAATTCAAAATGGTAATTTATTAGTACTTATATTTTTTTATTATTTTCCTATGATCTTTTTTACTAAAACATTAAATTGAAATATTTAAAAAGTACCTAAGGTGATTGAATTAAATTAACATATTCATGTACCTAATGCTTTTATACACAATACATTTTGGATGCAGTAAAGTAGAATAATATTGTAAATACACATTTGTAGAGTAATAAAATAAAGCCAATAATCAACCTTAAATGATGTCAAGATGCGTTTACATATATTTACACCTATATTAACGGTTACTGGAGATGGCAGGCATAGGGAGCCATACATGTTATACTTTAACTTTCGTCCTTAAGTCACAAAGTCAAAATTTTGAGCTGTTAACTTGAAATGTCTCCATAATGTTATTATATACATTTTAAAAAATATAAAAAAAAAGTATTTATTTATTAAATATATATGTATTGTAATTGGTCTAGTTGTTCAACTATATTTCACCATTATAATGATGTGACGCATAATATTATTATTGTTTGTAATAACACATATTTTAAAATACTAAATAGTAGAAAAATATTACCTAGACCTACCTATATGTTATCTTTAGTATAATTTAATCAACGTCAACGCCTAACACTAACACTAACACAGATGCAGTGTCATGTTCCCCTTCTCGCAATACACTATTTACCATACAACCACCAATTTGATATAGCTATAACTTCTTAAATAATAGTTTTAAAAAAACGATTTGTACACCATCAATTAAACCAGGGTTTAAAAACAAAACTGAAAATTGTCAGTGGGACACGTAAAGCGCTTTGTTCCTATAATATGTATTGAAATACCATAAAAACGAATATAAACAGTATAGAACCGGCCAACTTTGATAATGTACATAAGTACAAATTTAATACATGACAATACTATCAGGTATTAGACATGAAAAAAACTCACTCGTGTTTAGGTAATTCTCATCTTCGACGCCGCTGTCTGCCCTCCCGTAATAGTCTAATTCCTCAATCCTTGAGAGTCGCTCTCAGTCTCCTTCGAATTGCAACCGTCTAAAAATAAAATAATTAAAATATGCAGCAGTTATACAATGAGAGTATTAAATACCTCTATGATTAAGCAAATGGGCTATAAATTATCATATCGGACTAACATTTCCACCATGAAAGATTGTTGCTTTATTGCTTCGAAGTAACGTATTATCTTTATATATTTATAATATCCTCTAACATAATTGATAAATTCAATCAAAACGAATTGATCTGGATTAGAGTAACCTGAGGCAAAATTAACAATATTAAGTAATTTAATAAGTAATATTGCTATCGGGTCAAACACTTTTGTTATTATGATTATGTTATCATAGCCAAACGTGATAAAATACTTTTTTCAGCAGTTGATGAAGTTTTGGCGGCAATATGAGGCAAAGTATTAATTTATTGCATTCG